>JANJGN010003162.1:0-50192 GCA_026770705.1 Isurus oxyrinchus
CATTGTGTAGATCAGTTTCTCACTGTGTCGTTTTCAGTGTCTCACTGTGTAGTTTTCAGTGTCTCACTGTGTGGTTTTCAGTGCATCAATGTGTAGTTTTCAATGTCTCACTGTATAGTTTTCAGTGCCTTATTGTATTGTTTTCCATGTCTCTCTGTGTATTTTTCAGTGTCTCACTGTGTAGTTTTTCAGTGTCTCACTGTGCACTTTTCAGTGTCTCACTGTGTAGTTTTCAGTGTCTCACTGTGTAGTTTACAGTGTCTCATAGTGTAGTTTTCAATGTCTTTCTGTGTGGTGTTCAATGTCTTACTGTGTAGTTTTCAGTGTCTCACAGTGCACTTTTCAGTGTCTCTCTGTGTAGTTTTCAATTTCTTACTGTGTAGTTTTCAGTGTCTTACTGTGTGGTTATCAATGTCTTACTGTGTAGTTTTCAGTGTGTCACAGTGCATTTTTCAGTGTCTCACTCTGCACTTTTCAATGTCTCACTGTGTAGTTTTCAATGTCTTAATTGTCGTTTTCAGTGTCTTACTGCATCTTTTTCAGTTTCTCACTTTGTAGTTTTCGTTGTCTCACTTTGTAGTGTTCAGTGTCTCACGGTTTAAATTTCAGTGTCTTACTGTGTAGTTTTCAGTTCTCACTCTATAGTTTTTCAGTGTCTCAAAGTGCAGTTTTCAATGTCTTTCTGTGTAGTTTTCAATGTTGTACTGTGTAGTTTTCAGTGTCTCACTGTGTCTTTTTCAGTGTCCCACTGTGTAGTTTTCAGTGTCTCCCTGTGTAGTTTTCAGTGTCTGACTGTGCACTTTTCAGTGTCTCACTGTGTAGTTTTCAGTGTCTCACTGTGTAGCTTTAAGTGTCTCACTGTGTAGTTTGCAATGACTTACTGTGTGGTTATCAATGTCTTACTCTGTAGTTTTCAGTGTCTCACAGTGCATTTTTCAGTGTCTCACTGTTTAGTTATCAATGTCTTACATTGTCGTTTTTAATGTCTCATGTGTCGTTTTCAGCTTCTCACTGTGTCGTTTTCAGTTTCTCACTGTGTAGTTTTCAGTTTCTAACTGTGTAGTTTTCAATGTCTCACTGTATAGTTTTTCAGTGCCTCATTGTATTGTTTTCCATGTCTCTCTGAGTATTTTTCAGTGTCTCACTGTGTAGTTTCAGTGTCTCACTGTGTACTTTCAGTGTCTCACTGTGTAGTTTTCATTGACTCGCTGTGTAGTTTTCAATGTCTTACTGTGTAGTTTTCAGTGTTTCACTGTATTGTTTTCTTTGCCTCATTGTGTAGATCAGTGTCTCACTGTGTAGTTTTCAGTTTCTCACTGTGTAGTTTTCAGTTTCTCACTGTGTAGTTTTCAGTGTCTCACTGTGTCATTTTCAGTGTCCCTCTGTGTAGTTTTCAGTGTCTCCATGTGTAGTTTTCAGTGTCTCACTGTGCACTTTTCAGTGTCTCACTGTGTAGTTTTCAGTGTCTCACTGTGTAGTTTACAGTGTCTCATAGGGCAGTGTTCAGTTTCTGTGTGGTTTTCAATGTCTTACTGTTTAGTTTTCAGTGTCACACAGTGCATTTTTCAGTGTCTCACTGTGTACTTTTCAGTGTCTCGCTGTGTAGCTTTCAATGTCTTCCTGTGTAGTTTTCAGTGTCTCACTGCATCGATTTCAATTTCTCACTGTGTAGTTTTCAGTGTCTCACTGTTTAGTTTTAGGTGTCTCACTGTTTAGTTTTCAATGTCTTACTGTGTGGTGATCAATGTCTTACTGTGATGTTTTCTGTGTCTCATTGAGCATTATTCAGTGTCTCACTGTGTAGTTTTCATTGACTCGCTGTGTAGTTTTCAATGTCTTACTGTGTAGTTTTCAATGTTTCACTGTATTGTTTTTCTTTGCCTCATTGTGTAGATCAGTGTCTCACTGTGTAGTTTTCAGTTTCTCACTGTGTAGTTTTCAGTTTCTCACTGTGTCGTTTTCAGTTTCTCACTGTGTAGTTTTCAGTTTCTAACTGTGTAGTTTTCAATGTCTCACTGTATAGTTTTCAGTGCCTCATTGTATTGTTTTCCATGTCTCTCTGAGTATTTTTCAGTGTCTCACTGTGTAGTTTCAGTGTCTCACTGTGTACTTTCAGTGTCTCACTGTGTAGTTTTCATTGTCTCTCCGTGTAGTTTTAAGTGTCGTACTGTGTAGTTTTCAGTGTCTCACTGTGTCATTTTCAGTGTCCCTCTGTGTAGTTTTCAGTGTCTCCCTGTGTAGTTTTCAGTGTCTCACTGTGCACTTTTCAGTGTCTCACTGTGTAGTTTTCAGTGTCTCACTGTGTAGTTTACAGATTCTCATAGGGCAGTGTTCAGTTTCTGTGTGGTTTTCAATGTCTTGCTGTTTAGTTTTCCAGTGTCACACAGTGCATTTTTCAGTGTCTCACTGTGTACTTTTCAGTGTCTCGCTGTGTAGCTTTCAATGTCTTCCTGTGTAGTTTTCAGTGTCTCACTGCGTCGATTTCAATTTCTCACTGTGTAGTTTTCATTGTCTCACTGTGTAGTTTTAAGTGTCTCACTGTGTAGTTTTCAATGTCTTACTGTGTGGTGATCAATGTCTTACTGTGATGTTTTCTGTGTCTCAGTGAGCATTATTCAGTGTCTCACTGTGTAGTTTTCATTGACTCTCTGTGTAGTTTTCAATGTCTTACTGTGTAGTTTTCAGTGTTTCACTGTATTGTTTTCTTTGCCTCATTGTGTAGATCAGTGTCTCACTGTGTAGTTTTCAGTGTTTCACTGTGTAGTTTTCAGTGTCTCACTGTGTCGTTTCAATTTCTCACTGTGTAGTTTTCAGTGCATTAATGTGTAGTTTTCAATGTCTCACTGTATAGTTTTCAGTGCTCATTGTACTGTTTTCCATGTCTCTCTGAGTATTTTTCAGTGTCTCACTGTGTAGTTTCAGTGTCTCACTGTGTATTTTCAGTGTCTCACTGTGTAGTTTTAAGTGTCTCATTGTGTAGTTTTCAATGTCTTACTGTGTGGTTATCAATGTCTTACTGTGATGTTTTCTGTGTCTCACTGAGCATTATTCAGTGTCTCACTGTGTTGTTTTCATTGACCTCTGTGTAGTTTTTCAGTGTCTCACTGTGTCATTTTAATTTCTCACTGTGTAAGTTTTCAGTGTCTCACTGTGTGGTTTTCACTGTCTCACTGTGTAGTTTTCAGTGCATTAATGTGTAATTTTCAATGTCTCACTGTATAGTTTTCAGTGCCTCATTGTATTGTTTTCCATGTCTCTCTGAGTATTTTTCAGTGTCTCACTGTGTAGTTTCAGTGTCTCACTGTGTAGTTTTCATTGTTTCTCCGTGTAGTTTTCAATGTCGTGCTGTGTAGTTTTTCAGTGTCTCACTGTGTCATTTTCAGTGTCCCTCTGTGTAGTTTTCAGTGTCACACAGTGCAGTTTTCAGTGTCTCACTGTGTAGTTTTCAGTGTCTCACTGTGTAGTTTACAGTGTCTCATAGTGTAGTGTTCAGTGTCTTTCTGTGTGGTTTTCAATGTCTTACTGTTTAGTTTTCAGTGTCAAACAGTGCATTTTTCAGTGTCTCACTGTGCACTTCTCAGTTTCTCGCTGTGTAGCTTTCAATGTCTTACTGTGTAGTTTACAGTGTCTCGCTGTGTTGTTTTCAGTGTCTCACTTTGTAATTTTCAGTGATTCACTGTGCAGTTTTCAGAGTCTCACTGTGTAGTTTTCAGTGTCTCACTGTGTATTTTTCAATATCTTTCTGTGTAGTTTTCAGTTTTTCACTATTGTTTTCTGTGCCTCATTGTGTAGATCAGTTTCTCACTGTGTCGTTTTCAGTGTCTCACTGTGTAGTTTTCAGTGTCTCACTGTGTAGTTTTCAGTGTCTCACTGTGTAGTTTTTCATTGTCTCTCCGTGTAGTTTTAAGTGTCGTACTGTGTAGTTTTCAGTGTCTCACTGTGTCATTTTCAGTGTCCCTCTGTGTAGTTTTCAGTGTCTCCATGTGTAGTTTTCAGTGTCTCACTGTGCACTTTTCAGTGTCTCACTGTGTAGTTTTCAGTGTCTCACTGTGTAGTTTACAGTGTCTCATAGGGCAGTGTTCAGTTTCTGTGTGGTTTTCAATGTCTTACTGTTTAGTTTTCAGTGTCACACAGTGCATTTTTCAGTGTCTCACTGTGTACTTTTCAGTGTCTCGCTGTGTAGCTTTCAATGTCTTCCTGTGTAGTTTTCAGTGTCTCACTGCGTCGATTTCAATTTCTCACTGTGTAGTTTTCATTGTCTCACTGTGTAGTTTTTAAGTGTCTCACTGTGTAGTTTTCAGTGTCTGACTGTGTTGTGATCAATGTCTTACTGTGATGTTTTCTGTGTCTCAGTGAGCATTATTCAGTGTCTCACTGTGTAGCTTTCATTGACTCTCTGTGTAGTTTTCAATGTCTTACTGTGTAGTTTTCAGTGTTTCACTGTATTGTTTTCTTTGCCTCATTGTGTAGATCAGTGTCTCACTGTGTAGTTTTCAGTTTCTCACTGTGTAGTTTTCAGTTTCTCACTGTGTCGTTTTCAGTTTCTCACTGTGTAGTTTTCAGTTTCTAACTGTATAGTTTTCAATGTCTCACTGTATAGTTTTCAGTGCCTCATTGTATTGTTTTCCATGTCTCTCTGAGTATTTTTCAGTGTCTCACTGTGTAGTTTCAGTGTCTCACTGTGTACTTTCAGTGTCTCACTGTGTACTTTCAGTGTCTCACTGTGTAGTTTTCATTGTCTCTCCGTGTAGTTTTAAGTGTCGTACTGTGTAGTTTTCAGTGTCTCACTGTGTCATTTTCAGTGTCCCTCTGTGTAGTTTTCAGTGTCTCCCTGTGTAGTTTTCAGTGTCTCACTGTGCACTTTTCAGTCTCTCACTGTGTAGTTTTCAGTGTCTCACTGTGTAGTTTACAGTGTCTCATAGGGCAGTGTTCAGTTTCTGTGTGGTTTTCAATGTCTTGCTGTTTAGTTTTCAGTGTCACACAGTGCATTTTTCAGTGTCTCACTGTGTACTTTTCAGTGTCTCGCTGTGTAGCTTTCAATGTCTTCCTGTGTAGTTTTCAGTGTCTCACTGCGTCGATTTCAATTTCTCACTGTGTAGTTTTCAGTGTCTCACTGTGTAGTTTTAGGTGTCTCACTGTGTAGTTTTCAATGTCTTACTGTGTGGTGGTCAATGTCTTACTGTGATGTTTTTCTGTGTCTCAGTGAGCATTATTCAGTGTCTCACTGTGTAGTTTTCATTGACTCTCTGTGTAGTTTTCAATGTCTTACTGTGTAGTTTTCAGTGTATCACTGTATTGTTTTCTTTGCCTCATTGTGTAGATCAGTGTCTCACTGTGTAGTTTTCAGTGTTTCACTGTGTAGTTTTCAGTGTCTCACTGTGTCGTTTCAATTTCTCACTGTGTAGTTTTCAGTGTCTCACTGTGTCATTTTCAATGTCTCATTGTGTAGTTTTCAGTGCATTAATGTGTAGTTTTCAATGTCTCACTGTATAGTTTTCAGTGCTCATTGTACTGTTTTCCATGTCTCTCTGAGTATTTTTCAGTGTCTCACTGTGTAGTTTCAGTGTCTCACTGTGTATTTTCAGTGTCTCACTGTGTAGTTTTAAGTGTCTCATTGTGTAGTTTTCAATGTCTTACTGTGTGGTTATCAATGTCTTACTGTGATGTTTTCTGTGTCTCACTGAGCATTATTCAGTGTCTCACTGTGTTGTTTTCATTGACCTCTGTGTAGTTTTCAGTGTCTCACTGTGTCATTTTAATTTCTCACTGTGTAGTTTTCAGTGTCTCACTGTGTGGTTTTCACTGTCTCACTGTGTAGTTTTCAGTGCATTAATGTGTAATTTTCAATGTCTCACTGTATAGTTTTCAGTGCCTCATTGTATTGTTTTCCTGTCTCTCTGAGTATTTTTCAGTGTCTCACTGTGTAGTTTCAGTGTCTCACTGTGTAGTTTTCATTGTTTCTCCGTGTAGTTTTCAATGTCGTGCTGTGTAGTTTTCAGTGTCTCACTGTGTCATTTTCAGTGTCCCTCTGTGTAGTTTTCAGTGTCACACAGTGCAGTTTTCAGTGTCTCACTGTGTAGTTTTCAGTGTCTCACTGTGTAGTTTACAGTGTCTCATAGTGTAGTGTTCAGTGTCTTTCTGTGTGGTTTTCAATGTCTTACTGTTTAGTTTTCAGTGTCAAACAGTGCATTTTTCAGTGTCTCACTGTGCACTTTTCAGTTTCTCGCTGTGTAGCTTTCAATGTCTTACTGTGTAGTTTACAGTGTCTCGCTGTGTTGTTTTCAGTGTCTCACTTTGTAATTTTCAGTGATTCACTGTGCAGTTTTCAGAGTCTCACTGTGTAGTTTTCAGTGTCTCACTGTGTATTTTTCAATATCTTTCTGTGTAGTTTTCAGCTTTTCACTATTGTTTTCTGTGCCTCATTGTGTAGATCAGTTTCTCACTGTGTCGTTTTCAGTGTCTCACTGTGTAGTTTTCAGTGTCTCACTGTGTGGTTTTTCAGTGCATCAATGTGTTGTTTTCAATGTCTCACTGTATAGTTTTCAGTGCCTTATTGTATTGTTTTCCATGTCTCTCTGTGTATTTTTCAGTGTCTCACTGTGTAGTTTTCAGTGTCTCACTGTGCACTTTTCAGTGTCTCACTTTGTTATTTTCAGTGTCTCAGTGTGTAGTTTACAGTGTCTCATAGTGTAGTTTTCAATGGCTTTCTGTGTGGTGTTCAATGTCTTACTGTGTAGTTTTCAGTGTCTCACAGTGCACTTTTCAGTGTCTCTCTGTGTAGCTTTCAATTTCTTACTGTGTAGTTTTCAGTGTCTTACTGTGTGGTTATCAATGTCTTACTGTGTAGTTTTCAGTGTGTCACAGTGCTTTTTTCAGTGTCTCACTCTGCACTTTTCAATGTCTCACTGTGTAGTTTTCAATGTCTTAATTGTCGTTTTCAGTGTTTTACTGCATCTTTTTGTTTCTCACTTTGTAGTTTTCGTTGTCTCACTTTGTAGTGTTCAGTGTCTCACTGTGTAAATTTCAGTGTCTTACTGTGTAGTTTTCAGTGTCTCACTGTGTAGTTTACAATGTCTCATAGGGCAGTTTTCAATGTCTTTCTGTGTAGTTTTCAATGTCGTACTGTGTAGTTTTCAGTGTTTCACTGTGTCATTTTCAGTGTCCCACTGTGTAGTTTTCAGTGTCTCCCTGTGTAGTTTTCACTGTCTCCCTGTGTAGTTTACAGTGTCTCATAGTGTAGTTTTCAATGTCTTTCTGTGTGGTTTTCAATGTCTTACTGTGAAGTTTTCAGTGTCACACAGTGCATTTTTCAGTGTCTCACTGTGCACTTTTCAGTTTCTCGCTGTACATCTTTCAATGTCTTACTGTGTAGTTTTCAGTGTCTCACTGTGTCATTTTCAGTGTCTCACTGTGTAGTTGTCAGTGTCTCACTGTGTAATTTTCAATGTCTTAATGTGTAGTTTTCAATGTCTTACTGTGTAGTTTTCAGTGTCACACTATACAGTTTTCTGTGTCTCACTGAGCTTTATTCAGTGTCTCATGTGTAGTTTTTATTGACTCTCCGTGTAGCTTTCAATGTCTTACTATGTAGTTTTCAGTGTCTCACTGTGTCATTTTCAGTGTCTCCTTGTGTAGTTTTAAGTGTCTCACTGTGTAGTTTTCAATGTCTTACTGTGTGGTTATCAATGTCTTTCTGGGTAGTTTTCAATGTCTCACTTTGTAATTTTCAGTGTTTCACTGTGCAGTTTTCAGAGTCTCACTGTGTAGTTTTCAGTGTCTCACTGTGTATTTTTCAATATCTTTCTGTGTAGTTTTCAGTTTTTCACTATTGTTTTCTGTGCCTCATTGTGTAGATCAGTTTCTCACTGTGTCGTTTCAGTGTCTCACTGTGTAGTTTTCAGTGTCTCACTGTGTGGTTTTCAGTGCATCAATGTGTTGTTTTCAATGTCTCACTGTATAGTTTTCAGTGCCTTTATTGTATTGTTTTCCATGTCTCTCTGTGTATTTTTCAGTGTCTCACTGTGTAGTTTTCAGTGTCTCACTGTGCACTTTTCAGTGTCTCACTTTGTTATTTTCAGTGTCTCAGTGTGTAGTTTACAGTGTCTCATAGTGTAGTTTTCAATGGCTTTCTGTGTGGTGTTCAATGTCTTACTGTGTAGTTTTCAGTGTCTCACAGTGCACTTTTCAGTGTCTCTCTGTGTAGCTTTCAATTTCTTACTGTGTAGTTTTCAGTGTCTTACTGTGTGGTTATCAATGTCTTACTTTGTAGTTTTCAGTGTGTCACAGTGCTTTTTTCAGTGTCTCACTCTGCACTTTTCAATGTCTCACTGTGTAGTTTTCAACGTCTTAATTGTCGTTTTTCAGTGTTTTACTGCATCTTTTTGTTTCTCACTTTGTAGTTTTCGTTGTCTCACTTTGTAGTGTTCAGTGTCTCACTGTGTAAATTTCAGTGTCTTACTGTGTAGTTTTCAGTGTCTCACTGTGTAGTTTACAGTGTCTCATAGTGCAGTTTTCAATGTCTTTCTGTGTAGTTTTCAATGTCGTACTGTGTAGTTTTCAGTGTCTCACTGTGTCATTTTCAGTGTCCCACTGTATAGTTTTCAGTGTCTCCCTGTGTAGTTTTCACTGTCTCCCTGTGTAGTTTACAGTGTCTCATAGTGTAGTTTTCAATGTCTTTCTGTGTGGTTTTCAATGTCTTACTGTGAAGTTTTCAGTGTCACACATGTGCACTTTTCAGTTTCTCGCTGTACATCTTTCAATGTCTTACTGTGTAGTTTTCAGTGTCTCACTGTGTCGTTTTCAGTGTCTCACTGTGTAGTTGTCAGTGTCTCACTGTGTAATTTTCAATGTCTTAATGTGTAGTTTTCAATGTCTTACTGTGTAGTTTTCAGTGTCACACTATACAGTTTTCTGTGTCTCACTGAGCTTTATTCAGTGTCTCATGTGTAGTTTTCATTGACTCTCCGTGTAGCTTTCAATGTCTTACTATGTAGTTTTCAGTGTCTCACTGTGTCATTTTCAGTGTCTCCTTGTGTAGTTTTAAGTGTCTCACTGTGTAGTTTTCAATGTCTTACTGTGTCTTTATCAATGTCTTACTGGGTAGTTTTCAGTGTCTCTCAGTGCATTTTTCAGTGTCTCACTGTGTAGTTTTCAAAGTCTTACATTGTCGTTTTTAATGTCTCACTGTGTCATTTTCAGTTTCTCTCTGTGTTGTTTTCTGTGTCTCACTGTGTAGTTTTCAGTTTCTAACTGTGTATTTTTCCGTGTCTCACTGTGTACTTTTCAGTGTCTCGCTGTGCAGCTTTCATTGTCTTGCTGTGTAGTTTTCAGTGTCTGGCTGTGTTGTTTTCAATGTCTTACATTGTCGTTTTCAGTATCTCACTGTGTTGTTTTCAGTGTCTCACTTTGTAATTTTCAGTGTTTCACTGTGTAGTTTTCAGAGTCTCACTGTGTAGTTTTCAGTGTCTCACTGTGTATTTTTCAATGTCTTACTGTGTAGTTTACAGTTTTTCACTATTGTTTTCTGAGCCTCATTGTGTAGATCAGTTTCTCACTGTGTCGTTTTCAGTGTCTCACTGTGTAGTTTTCAGTGTCTCACTGTGTGGTTTTCAGTGCATCAATGTGTAGTTTTCAATGTCTCACTGTATAGTTTTCAGTGCCTTATTGTATTGTTTTCCATGTCTCTCTGTGTATTTTTCAGTGTCTCACTGTGTAGTTTTCAGTGTCTCACTGTGCACTTTTCAGTGTCTCACTGTGTAGTTTTCAGTGTCTCACTGTGTAGTTTACAGTGTCTCATAGTGTAATTTTCAATGTCTTTCTGTGTGGTGTTCAATGTCTTACTGTGTAGTTTTCAGTGTCTCACAGTGCTCTTTTCAGTGTCTCTCTGTGTAGTTTTCAATTTCTTACTGTGTAGTTTTCAGTGTCTTACTGTGTGGTTATCAATGTCTTACTGTGTAGTTTTCAGTGTGTCACAGTGCATTTTTCAGTGTCTCACTCTGCACTTTTCAATGTCTCACTGTGTAGTTTTCAATGTCTTAATTGTCGTTTTCAGTGTCTTACTGCATCTTTTTC
This sequence comes from Isurus oxyrinchus, assembly GCA_026770705.1. Classification (NCBI taxonomy): domain Eukaryota; kingdom Metazoa; phylum Chordata; class Chondrichthyes; order Lamniformes; family Lamnidae; genus Isurus; species Isurus oxyrinchus. The sequence continues at coordinate 10,072 of JANJGN010003162.1, forward strand.
AGTTTCTCTCACTTTGTAGTTTTCGTTGTCTCACTTTGTAGTGTTCAGTGTCTCACTGTGTAAATTTCAGTGTCTTACTGTGTAGTTTTCAGTTTCTCTCACTCTATAGTTTTCAAGTGTCTCAAAGTGCAGTTTTCAATGTCTTTCTGTGTAGTTTTCAATGTTGTACTGTGTAGTTTTCAGTGTCTCACTGTGTCATTTTCAGTGTCCCATTGTGTAGTTTTCAGTGTCTCCCTGTGTAGTTTTCAGTGTCTGACTGTGCACTTTTCAGTGTCTCACTGTGTAGTTTTCAGTGTCTCACTGTGTAGCTTTAAGTGTCTCACTGTGTAGTTTGCAATGACTTACTGTGTGGTTATCAATGTCTTACTCTGTAGTTTTCAGTGTCTCACAGTGCATTTTTCAGTGTCTCACTGTTTAGTTATCAATGTCTTACATTGTCGTTTTTAATGTCTCATGTGTCGTTTTCAGTTTCTCACTGTGTCGTTTTCCAGTTTCTCACTGTGTAGTTTTCAGTTTCTAACTGTGTAGTTTTCAATATCTCACTGTATAGTTTTCCAGTGCCTCATTTGTATTGTTTTCCATGTCTCTCTGAGTATTTTTCAGTGTCTCTCACTGTGTAGTTTCAGTGTCTCACTGTGTACTTTCAGTGTCTCACTGTGTAGTTTTCATTGTCTCTCCGTGTAGTTTTAAGTGTCGTACTGTGTAGTTTTCAGTGTCTCACTGTGTCATTTTCAGTGTCCCTCTGTGTAGTTTTCAGTGTCTCCATGTGTGGTTTTCAGTGTCTCACTGTGCACTTTTCAGTGTCTCACTGTGTAGTTTTCAGTGTCTCACTGTGTAGTTTACAGTGTCTCATAGGGCAGTGTTCAGTTTCTGTGTGGTTTTCAATGTCTTACTGTTTAGTTTTCAGTGTCACACAGTGCATTTTTCAGTGTCTCACTGTGTACTTTTCAGTGTCTCGCTGTGTAGCTTTCAATGTCTTCCTGTGTAGTTTTCAGTGTCTCACTGCGTCGATTTCAATTTCTCACTGTGTAGTTTTCAGTGTCTCACTGTGTAGTTTTAGGTGTCCTCACTGTGTAGTTTTCAATGTCTTACTGTGTGGTGATCAATGTCTTACTGTGATGTTTTCTGTGTCTCAGTGAGCATGAATCAGTGTCTCACTGTGTAGTTTTCATTGACTCTCTGTGTAGTTTTTCAATGTCTTACTGTGTAGTTTTCAGTGTTTCACTGTATTGTTTTGTTTGCTCATTGTGTAGATCAGTGTCTCACTGTGTAGTTTTCAGTGTTTCACTGTGTAGTTTTCAGTGTCCTCACTGTGTCGTTTCAATTTCTCATGTCGTTTCAATTTCTCACTGTGTAGTTTTCAGTGTCTCACTGTGTCATTTTCAATGTCTCATTGTGTAGTTTTCAGTGCATTAATGTGTAGTTTTCAATGTCTCACTGTATAGTTTTCAGTGCTCATTGTAACTGTTTTCCATGTCTCTCTGAGTATTTTTCAGTGTCTCACTGTGTAGTTTCAGTGTCTCACTGTGTATTTTCAGTGTCTCACTGTGTAGTTTTAAGTGTCTCATTGTGTAGTTTTCAATGTCTTACTGTGTGGTTATCAATGTCTTACTGTGATGTTTTCTGTGTCTCCCTGAGCATTATTCAGTGTCTCACTGTGTTGTTTTCATTGACCTCTGTGTAGTTTTCAGTGTCTCACTGTGTCATTTTAATTTCTCACTGTGTAGTTTTCAGTGTCTCACTGTGTGGTTTTCACTGTCTCACTGTGTAGTTTTCAGTGCATTAATGTGTAATTTTCAATGTCTCACTGTATAGTTTTCAGTGCCTCATTGTATTGTTTTTCCATGTCTCTCTGAGTATTTTTCAGTGTCTCACTGTGTAGTTTTCAGTGTCTCACTGTGTAGTTTTCATTGTTTCTCCCTGTAGTTTTCAATGTCGTGCTGTGTAGTTTTCAGTGTCTCATTGTGTAATTTTCACTGTCTCACTGTGTAGTTTTCTGTGCATTAATGTGTAGTTTTCAATGTCTCACTGTATAGTTTTCAGTGCATAATTGTATTGTTTTTCCATGTCTCTCTTGAGTATTTTTCAGTGTCTCACTGTGTAGTTTCAGTGTCTCACTGTGTATTTTCAGTGTCTCACTGTGTAGTTTTCATTGTCTCTCCGTGTAGTTTCCAATGTCGTACTGTGTAGTTTTCAGTGTCTCACTGTGTCATTTCAGTGTCCCTCTGTGGTAGTTGTCAGTTTCTCTCTGTGTAGTTTTCAGTGTCTCACTGTGTCGTTTCAATTTCTCACTGTGTGGTTTTCAGTGTCCTTACTGTGTAGTTTTCACTGTCTCACTGTGTAGTTTTCAGTGCATTAATGTGTAGTTTTCAATGTCTCACCGTATAGTTTTCAGTGCCTCATTGTATTGTTTTTCCATGTCTCTCTGAGTATTTTTCAGTGTCTCACTGTGTAGTTTCAATGTCTCACTGTGTAGTTTTCATTGTCTCTCCGTGTAGTTTTCAATGTCGTGCTGTGTAGTTTTCAGTGTCTCACTGTGTCATTTTCAGTGTCCTCTGTGTAGTTTTCAGTGTCTCACTGTGTACTTTTCAGTGTCTCACTGTGCATTTTCAGTTTCTCACTGTGTAGTTTTCAGTGTATCACTGTGTAGTTTACAGTGTCTCATAGTGTAGTGTTCAGTGTCTTTCTGTGTGGTTTTCAATATCTTACTGTTTGGTTTTCAGGTCACGCAGTGCATTTTTCAGTGTCTCACTGTGTACTTTTCAGTGTCTCGCTGCATAGCTGTCATGTCTTCCTGTGTAGTTTTCAGTGTCTCACTGTGTCTTTTTCAATTTCTCACTGTGTAGTTTTCAGTGTCTCACTGTGTAGTTTTAAGTGTCTCACTGTGTAGTTTTCACTGTCTTACTGTGTAGTTATCAATGTCTTACTGTGATGTTTTCTGTGTCTCAGTGAGCATTATTCAGTGTCTCACTGTGTTGTTTTCATTGACTGTCTGTGTAGTTTTCAATGTCTTACTGTGTAGTTTTCAGTGTTTCTCTGTATAGTTTTCTGTGCCTCATTGTGTAGATCAGTGTCTCACTGTGTAGTTTTCAGTGTTTTACTGTGTAGTTTTCAGTGTCTCGCTGTGTCCTTTCACTTTCTCACTGTGTAGTTTTCAGTGTCTCACTGTGTAATTTTCACTGTCTCACTGTATAGTTTTCTGTGCATTAATGTGTAGTTTTCAATGTCTCACTGTATAGTTTTCAGTGCATAATTGTATTGTTTTCCATGTCTCTCTGAGTATTTTTCAGTGTCTCACTGTGTAGTTTCAGTGTCTAACTGTGTATTTTCAGTGTCTCACTGTGTAGTTTTCATTGTCTCTCCATGTAGTTTCCAATGTCGTACTTTGTAGTTTTCAGTGTCCACTGTGTCATTTTCAGTGTCCCTCTGTGTAGTTTTCAGTTTCTCTCTGTGTAGTTTTCAGTGTCTCACTGTGTCGTTTCAATTTCTCACTGTGTTGGTTTTCAGTGTCTCACTGTGTAGTTTTCACTGTCTCACTGTGTAGTTTTCAGTGCATTAATGTGTAATTTTCAATGTCTCACTGTATAGTTTTCAGTGCCTCATTGTATTGTTTTCCATGTCTCTCTGAGTATTTTCAGTGTCTCACTGTGTAGTTTTCAGTGTCTCACTGTGTAATTTCATTGTTTCTCCGTGTAGTTTTCAATGTCGTGCTGTGTAGTTTTTCAGTGTCTCACTGTGTCATTTTCAGTGTCCCTCTGTGTAGTTTTCAGTGTCTCCCTGTGTAGTTTTCAGTGTCTCACTGTGCACTTTTCAGTGTCTCACTGTTTAGTTTTTCAGTGTCCTCACTGTGTAGTTTTCAGTGTCTCATAGTGTAGTGTTCAGTGTCTTTCTGTGTGGTTTTCAATGTCTTACTGTTTAGTTTTCAGTGTCACGCAGTGCATTTTTCAGTGTCTCACTGTGTACTTTTCAGTGTCTCGCTGCATAGCTGTCAATGTCTTCCTGTGTAGTTTTCAGTGTCTCACTGTGTCGTTTTCAATTTCCCACTGTGTAGTTTTCAGTGTCTCACTGTGTAGTTTTAAGTGTCTCACTGTGTAGTTTTCAATGTCTTACTGTGTAGTTATCAATGTCTTACTGTGATGTTTTCTGTGTCTCAGTGAGCATTATTCAGTGTCTCACTGTGTACTTTTCATTGACTGTCTGTGTAGTTTTCAATGTCTTACTGTGTATTTTTCCGTATTTCTCTGTATAGTTTTCTGTGCCTCATTGTGTAGATCAGTGTCTCACTGTGTAGTTTTCAGTTTTTTACTGTGTAGTTTTCCGTGTCTCACTGTGTCGTTTCAATTTCTCACTGTGTAGTTTTCAGTGTCTCATTGTGTAATTTTCACTGTCTCACTGTGTAGTTTTCTGTGCATTAATGTGTAGTTTTCAATGTCTCACTGTATAGTTTTCAGTGCATAATTGTATTGTTTTCCATGTCTCTCTGAGTATTTTTCAGTGTCTCACTGTGTAGTTTCAGTGTCTCACTGTGTATTTTCAGTGTCTCACTGTGTAGTTTTCATTGTCTCTCCGTGTAGTTTCCAATGTCGTACTGTGTAGTTTTCAGTGTCTCACTGTGTCATTTTCAGTGTCCCTCTGTGTAGTTGTCAGTTTCTCTCTGTGTAGTTTTCAGTGTCTCACTGTGTCGTTTCAATTTCTCACTGTGTGGTTTTCAGTGTCTCACTGTGTACTTTTCAGTGTCTCACTGTGCATTTTCAGTTTCTCACTGTGTAGTTTTCAGTGTATCACTGTGTAGTTTACAGTGTCTCATAGTGTAGTGTTCAGTGTCTTTCTGTGTGGTTTTCAATATCTTACTGTTTGGTTTTCAGTGTCACGCAGTGCATTTTTCAGTGTCTCACTGTGTACTTTTCAGTGTCTCGCTGCATAGCTGTCAATGTCTTCCTGTGTAGTTTTCAGTGTCTCACTGTGTCTTTTTCAATTTCCCACTGTGTAGTTTTCAGTGTCTCACTGTGTAGTTTTAAGTGTCTCACTGTGTAGTTTTCACTGTCTTACTGTGTAGTTATCAATGTCTTACTGTGATGTTTTCTGTGTCTCAGTGTGCATTATTCAGTGTCTCACTGTGTAGTTTTCATTGACTGTCTGTGTAGTTTTCAATGTCTTACTGTGTAGTTTTCAGTGTTTCTCTGTATAGTTTTCTGTGCCTCATTGTGTAGATCAGTGTCTCACTGTGTAGTTTTCAGTGTTTTACTGTGTAGTTTTCAGTGTCTCGCTGTGTCCTTTCACTTTCTCACTGTGTAGTTTTCAGTGTCTCACTGTGTAATTTTCACTGTCTCACTGTATAGTTTTCTGTGCATTAATGTGTAGTTTTCAATGTCTCACTGTATAGTTTTCAGTGCATAATTGTATTGTTTTCCATGTCTCTCTGAGTATTTTTCAGTGTCTCACTGTGTAGTTTCAGTGTCTAACTGTGTATTTTCAGTGTCTCACTGTGTAGTTTTCATTGTCTCTCCATGTAGTTTCCAATGTCGTACTTTGTAGTTTTCAGTGTCTCACTGTGTCATTTTCAGTGTCCCTCTGTGTAGTTTTCAGTTTCTCTCTGTGTAGTTTTCAGTGTCTCACTGTGTCGTTTCAATTTCTCACTGTGTGGTTTTCAGTGTCTCACTGTGTAGTTTTCACTGTCTCACTGTGTAGTTTTCAGTGCATTAATGTGTAATTTTCAATGTCTCACTGTATAGTTTTCAGTGCCTCATTGTATTGTTTTCCATGTCTCTCTGAGTATTTTTCAGTGTCTCACTGTGTAGTTTTCAGTGTCTCACTGTGTAATTTTCATTGTTTCTCCGTGTAGTTTTCAATGTCGTGCTGTGTAGTTTTCAGTGTCTCACTGTGTCATTTTCAGTGTCCCTCTGTGTAGTTTTCAGTGTCTCCCTGTGTAGTTTTCAGTGTCTCACTGTGCACTTTTCAGTGTCTCACTGTTTAGTTTTCAGTGTCTCACTGTGTAGTTTTCAGTGTCTCATAGTGTAGTGTTCAGTGTCTTTCTGTGTGGTTTTCAATGTCTTACTGTTTAGTTTTCAGTGTCACGCAGTGCATTTTTCAGTGTCTCACTGTGTACTTTTCAGTGTCTCGCTGCATAGCTGTCAATGTCTTCCTGTGTAGTTTTCAGTGTCTCACTGTGTCGTTTTCAATTTCCCACTGTGTAGTTTTCAGTGTCTCACTGTGTAGTTTTAAGTGTCTCACTGTGTAGTTTTCAATGTCTTACTGTGTAGTTATCAATGTCTTACTGTGATGTTTTCTGTGTCTCAGTGAGCATTATTCAGTGTCTCACTGTGTACTTTTCATTGACTGTCTGTGTAGTTTTCAATGTCTTACTGTGTATTTTTCCGTGTTTCTCTGTATAGTTTTCTGTGCCTCATTGTGTAGATCAGTGTCTCACTGTGTAGTTTTCAGTTTTTTACTGTGTAGTTTTCAGTGTCTCACTGTGTCGTTTCAATTTCTCACTGTGTAGTTTTCAGTGTCTCATTGTGTAATTTTCACTGTCTCACTGTGTAGTTTTCTGTGCATTAATGTGTAGTTTTCAATGTCTCACTGTATAGTTTTCAGTGCATAATTGTATTGTTTTCCATGTCTCTCTGAGTATTTTTCAGTGTCTCACTGTGTAGTTTCAGTGTCTCACTGTGTATTTTCAGTGTCTCACTGTGTAGTTTTCATTGTCTCTCCGTGTAGTTTCCAATGTCGTACTGTGTAGTTTTCAGTGTCTCACTGTGTCATTTTCAGTGTCCCTCTGTGTAGTTGTCAGTTTCTCTCTGTGTAGTTTTCAGTGTCTCACTGTGTCGTTTCAATTTCTCACTGTGTGGTTTTCAGTGTCTCACTGTGTGGTTTTCACTGTCTCACTGTGTAGTTTTCAGTGCATTAATGTGTAGTTTTCAATGTCTCACCGTATAGTTTTCAGTGCCTCATTGTATTGTTTTCCATGTCTCTCTGAGTATTTTTCAGTGTCTCACTGTGTAGTTTCAATGTCTCACTGTGTAGTTTTCATTGTCTCTCCGTGTAGTTTTCAATGTCGTGCTGTGTAGTTTTCAGTGTCTCACTGTGTCATTTTCAGTGTCCCTCTGTGTAGTTTTCAGTGTCTCACTGTGTACTTTTCAGTGTCTCACTGTGCATTTTCAGTTTCTCACTGTGTAGTTTTCAGTGTATCACTGTGTAGTTTACAGTGTCTCATAGTGTAGTGTTCAGTGTCTTTCTGTGTGGTTTTCAATGTCTTACTGTATAGTTTTCAGTGTCACGCAGTGCATTTTTCAGTGTCTCACTGTGTACTTTTCAGTGTCTCGCTGCATAGCTGTCAATGTCTTCCTGTGTAGTTTTCAGTGTCTCACTGTGTCTTTTTCAATTTCCCACTGTGTAGTTTTCAGTGTCTCACTGTGTAGTTTTAAGTGTCTCACTGTGTAGTTTTCAATGTCTTACTGTGTAGTTATCAATGTCTTACTGTGATGTTTTCTGTGTCTCAGTGAGCATTATTCAGTGTCTCACTGTGTAGTTTTCATTGACTGTCTGTGTAGTTTTCAATGTCTTACTGTGTATTTTTCAGTGTTTCTCTGTATAGTTTTCTGTGCCTCATTGTGTAGATCAGTGTCTCACTGTGTAGTTTTCAGTGTTTTACTGTGTAGTTTTCAGTGTCTCGCTATGTCCTTTCACTTTCTCACTGTGTAGTTTTCAGTGCCTCACTGTGTAATTTTCACTGTCTCACTGTATAGTTTTCTGTGCATTAATGTGTAGTTTTCAATGTCTCACTGTATAGTTTTCAGTGCATAATTGTATTGTTTTCCATGTCTCTCTGAGTATTTTTCAGTGTCTCACTGTGTAGTTTCAGTGTCTAACTGTGTATTTTCAGTGTCTCACTGTGTAGTTTTCATTGTCTCTCCATGTAGTTTCCAATGTCGTACTTTGTAGTTTTCAGTGTCTCACTGTGTCATTTTCAGTGTCCCTCTGTGTAGTTTTCAGTTTCTCTCTGTGTAGTTTTCAGTGTCTCACTGTGTCGTTTCAATTTCTCACTGTGTGGTTTTCAGTGTCTCACTGTGTAGTTTTCACTGTCTCACTGAGTAGTTTTCAGTGCATTAATGTGTAGTTTTCAATGTCTCACTGTATAGTTTTCAGTGCCTCATTGTATTGTTTTCCATGTCTCTCTGAGTATTTTTCAGTGTCTCACTGTGTAGTTTCAATGGCTCACTGTGTAGTTTTCATTGTCTCTCCGTGTAGTTTTCAATGTCGTGCTGTGTAGTTTTCAGTGTCTCACTGTGTCATTTTCAGTGTCCCTCTGTGTAGTTTTCAGTGTCTCACTGTGTACTTTTCAGTGTCTCACTGTGCACTTGTCAGTTTCTCACTGTGTAGTTTTCAGTGTCTCACTGTGTAGTTTACAGTGTCTCATAGTGTAGTGTTCAGTGTCTTTCTGTGTGGTTTTCAATGTCTTACTGTTTAGTTTTCAGTGTCACGCAGTGCATTTTTCAGTGTCTCACTGTGTACTTTTCAGTGTCTCGCTGCGTAGCTGTCAACGTCTTCCTGTGTAGTTTTCAGTGTCTCACTGTGTCGTTTTCAATTTCCCACTGTGTGGTTTTCAGTGTCTCACTGTGTAGTTTTAAGTGTCTCACTGTGTAGTTTTCAATATCTTACTGTTTGTTATCAATGTCTTACTGTGATGTTTTCTGTGTCTCAGTGAGCATTATTCAGTGTCTCACTGTGTAGTTTTCATTGACTGTCTGTGTAGTTTTCAATGTCTCACTGTATAGTTTTCAGTGCCTCATTGTATTGTTTTCCATGTCTCTCTGAGTATTTTTCAGTGTCTCACTGTGTAGTTTCAGTGTCTCACTGTGTATTTTCAGTGTCTCACTGTGTAGTTTTCATTGTCTCTCCGTGTAGTTTCCAATGTCGTACTGTGTAGTTTTCAGTGTCTCACTGTGTCATTTTCAGTGTCCCTCTGTGTAGTTGTCAGTTTCTCTCTGTGTAGTTTTCAGTGTCTCACTGTGTCGTTTCAATTTCTCACTGTGTGGTTTTCAGTGTCTCACTGTGTAGTTTTCACTGTCTCACTGTGTAGTTTTCAGTGCATTAATGTGTAGTTTTCAATGTCTCACTGTATAGTTTTCAGTGCCTCATTGTATTCTTTTCCATGTCTCTCTGAGTATTTTTCAGTGTCTCACTGTGTAGTTTCAGTGTCTCACTGTGTAGTTTTCATTGTCTCTATGTGTAGTTTTCAATGTCGTGCTGTGTAGTTTTCTGTGTCTCTCTGTGTCATTTTCAGTGTCCCTCTGTGTAGTTTTCAGTGTCTCACTGTGTAGTTTTCAGTGTCTCACTGTGCACTTTTCAGTGTCTCACTGTGTAGTTTTCAGTGTCTCACTGTGTAGTTTACAGTGTCTCATAGTGTAGTGTTCAGTGTCTTTCTGTGTGGTTTTCAATGTCTTACTGTTTAGTTTTCAGTGTCACGCAGTGCATTTTTCAGTGTCTCACTGTGTACTTTTCAGTGTCTCGCTGCGTAGCTGTCAATGTCTTACTGTATAGTTTTCAGTGTCTCACTGTGTCGTTTTCAATTTCTCACTGTGTAGTTTTCAGTGTCTCACTGTGTAGTTTTAAGTGTCTCACTGTGTAGTTTTCAATGTTTTACTGTGTGGTTATCAATGTCTTACTGTGATGTTTTCTGTGTCTCAGTGAGCATTATTCAGTGTCTCACTCTGTAGTTTTCATTGACTCTCCGTTTAGTTTTAAATGTCTCACTGTGTATTTTTCAGTGTTTTACTGTATTGTTTTCTGTGCCTCATTGTGTAGATCAGTGTCTCACTGTGTAGTTTTCAGTTTCTCACTATGTGGTTTACAGTGTCTCACTATGTAGTTTTCAGTGCATCAATGTGCAGTTTTCATTGACTCTGTGTGTAGTTTTCAGTATCTCTGTGTTGTTATCAATGTCCCACTTTGTAGTTTTAGGTGCCTCATTGTATTGTTTTCCATGTCTCTCTGTGTATTTTTCAGTGACTCACTGTGTACTTTTCAGTGTCTTAATGTGTAGTTTTCGAAGTCTTACTCTGTAGCTTTCAGTGTCTCACTGTGTAGTTTTTGGTGTCTCACTGTGTATATTTCAGTGTCTCACTGAGTAGTTTTCAATGTCTTAATGTGTAGTTTTCAGGGTCTTATTGTGCAGTTTTCACTGACTCACTGTAAAGATTTCCATCTCTCACTGTGTCGTTTTCATTGCCTCACTGCGTATTTTTCAGTGTCTCACTGTGTTGTTTTCACTTTCTCACTGTGTAGTTTCAGTGTCTCACTGTGTATTTTCAGTGTCTCACTGAGTAGTTTTCAGTGTCTCACTGTATAGTTTTCAATCTGTTACTGTGTCGTTTTCAGTGTCTCACTATGTAGTTTCAATTTCTCACTGTGTAGTTTTCAGTGTCTCACTTGTAGATTTCTGTGTCTTACTGTATAGTTTTCAGTGCCTCATTTTGTTGTTTTCCATGTCTCTCTGTGTATTTTTCAGTTTCTCACTGTGCAGTTTTCAGTGTCTCACTGTGTCATTTTCAGAGTCTCACTGTGTAGTTTTCAGTGTCTCACAGTATAGTTTTCATTGTCTTACTGTGTGGTTTTCAATGTCTTACTGTGTAGTTTTCAGTGTCTCACTGTGCATTTTTCAGTGTCTCTCAGTGCACTTTTCAGTGTCTCGCTGTGTAGTTTTCAAAGTCTTGCTGTGTAGTTTTCAGTGTCTCACTGTGTTGTTTTCAGTGTCTCACTGTGTAGTTTTCAGTCTCTCACTGTGTAGTTTTCAGTGTCTCACTGTGTAGTTTTCAATGTCTTACTGTGTAGTTTTCAGTGTTTCACTGTGTTGTTTTCTGTGCCTCATTGTGTAGTTCAGTGTCTCACTGTGTAATTTTCAGTGTCTCACTGTGTGGTTTACAGTTTCTCACTGTGTCGTTTTCAGTGTCTTACTGCGTAGTTTTCAAATTCTTACTGTATAGCTTTCAGTACCTCATTTTGTTGTTTTCCATACCTCTATGTGTATTTTTCAGTGTCTCACTGTGCAGTTTTTAGTGTCTCACTGTGCATTATTCAGTGTCTCACTGTATAGTTTTCATTGTCTCACTTTGTGGTTTTCAATATCTTACTGTATAGTTTCCAGTGTCTCACTGTGTAGTTTCCAGTGTCTCACTGTGTCGTTTTCAGTGTCTCACTGTGTACTTTTCATAGTCTCACTGTGTAGTTTTCAGTGTCTCACTGTGTAGTTTTCAATGTCTTACTGTGCAATTTTTAGTATCTCGCTGTGTATTTTTCAATATCTTACTTTTTAGTTATCAGTGTCTTACTGTGTAGTATTCAAAGTCTTACTGTATAGTTTTCAGTGCCTCATTGTGTGGATCAGTGTCTCACTGTGTAGTTTTCAGTGTCTCACTGTGTCGTTTTCAGTGTCTCACTGTGTACTTTTCATAGTCTTACTGTGTAGTTTTCAGTTTCTCACTGTGTAGTTTTAAGTGTATTACTGTGCATTTTTTAGTGTCTCGCTGTGTAGTTTTCAATGTCTTACTTTTTAGTTTTCTGTGTCTCACTGTGTCAATTTCTGTCTCTCACTGTGTAGTTTACAGTCTCTCACTGTGTCGTTTTCAGTGTCTCACTGTTTACTTTTCAGTGTCTCACTGTGTAGTATTCAGTGACTCACAGTATATAGTTTTCATTGTCTTACTGTGTGGTTTTCAATGTCTTACTGCGTAGTTTTCAGTGTCTCACAGAGCATTTTTCAGTGTCTCACTGTGCACTTTTCAGTGTCTCACTGTGTAGTTTTCAATGTCTTACTGTGTAGTTTTCCGTGTCTCATTGTGTAGTTTTCAGTGTCTCACTGTGTAGTTTTCAATGTCTTACTGTGTAGTTTTCTATGTTTCACTGTATTGTTTTCTGTGCCTCATTGTGTAGATCAGTGTCTCACTGTATAGTTTTCAGTATCTGACTGTGTAGTTTACAGTGTCTCACTGTGTAGTTTTCAGTGCATCAATGTGTAGTTTTCATTGTCTCTGTATATAGTTTTCGGTATCTCTGTGTAGTTATCAATGTATCCCTTTGTAGTTTTCAATGCCTCATTGTATTGTTTTCCTTGTCTCTCTGTGTATTTTTCGGTGTCTCACTGTGTAGTTTCAGTGTCTCACTGTGTAGTTTTCAGTGTCTCACTGTATAGTTTTCAATATCTTACTGTGTGGATTTCAGTGTCTCACTGTGTTGTTTCAATTTCTCGCTAGGTAGTTTTCAGTGTCTCACTGTTTAGTTTTCAGTGTCTAACTGTGTAGTTTTCACTGTCTCACTGTGTAGTTTTCAGTCCCTCATTGTATTGTATTCCATTTAACTCTGTGTATTTTTCAGTACCTCACTGTGTAGTTTTAGTGTCTCGCTGTGTATTTTCAGTGTCTCACTGAGTAGTTTTCAGTATCTCACTGTATAGTTTTCAATATGTTACTGTTTCATTTTCTGTGTCTCACTATGTAGTTTCAATTTCTCACTGTGTAGTTTTCAGTGTCTCACTGTGTAGATTTCTGTGTCTTACTGTATAATTTTCAGTGCCTCATTTTGTTGTTTTCCATGTCTCTCTGTGTATTTTTCAGTGTCTCACTGTGCAGTTTTCAGTGCCTAACTGTGCAGTTTTCAGTGTCTCACTGTGCATTATTCAGTATCTCACATTGCATTATTCAGTGTCTCACTGTGTAGTTTTCATTGTCTCACTTTGTAGTTTTCAATATCTTACTGTGTAGTTTTCACTTTCTCACTGTGTCGTTTTCAGTATCTCACTGTGTCATTTTCAGTGTCTCACTGTGTAGTTTTCAGTGTCTCACTGTGTAGTTTTCATTGTCTCACTTTGTAGTTTTCAATATCTTACTGTGTAGTTTTCACTTTCTCACTGTGTAGTTTTCAGTGTCTCACTGTGTCATTTTCAGTGTCTCACTGTGTAGTTTTCAGTGTCTCACAGTATAGTTTTCATTGTCTTACTGTGTGGTTTTCAATGTCTTACTGTGTAGTTTTCAGTGTCTCACTGTGCATTATTCAGTGTCTCACTGTGTAGTTTTCATTGTCTCACTTTGTAGTTTTCAATATCTTACTGTATAGTTTTCAGTGTCTCACTGTGTCGTTTCCAGTGTCTCACTGTGTCATTTTCAGTGTCTCACTGTGTACTTTTCATAGTCTCACTGTGTAGTTTTCAGTGTCTCACTGTGTAGTTTTCAATGTCTTACTGTTCATTTTTTAGTATCTCGCTGTGTATTTTTCAATATCTTACATTTTAGTTATCAGTGTCTTACTGTGTAGTATTCAAAGTCTTACTGTATAGTTTTCAGTGCCTCATTGTGTGGATCAGTGTCTCACTGTGTTGTTTTCAGTGTCTCACTGTGTCGTTTTCAGTGTCTCACTGTGTACTTTTCATAGTCTCACTGTGTAGTTTTCAGTTTCTCACTGTGTAGTTTTCAGTGTATTACTGTGCATTTTTTAGTGTCTCGCTGTGTAGTTTTCAAAGTCTTGCTGTGTAGTTTTCAGTGTCTCACTGTGTAGTTTTCAGTGTCTCACTGTGTAGTTTTCAGTGTCTCACTGTGTAGTTTTCAATGTCTTACTGTGTAGTATTCAGTGTCTCACTGTATAATTTTCAGTGTCTCACTGTGTGGTTTACAGTTTCTCACTGTGTGGTTTTCAATGTCTTACTGCGTAGTTTTCAAATTCTTACTGTATAGTTTTCAGTACCTCATTTTGTTGTTTTCCATACCTCTATGTGTATTTTTCAGTGTCTCACTGTGCAGTTTTCAGTGTCTCACTGTGCATTATTCAGTGTCTCACTTTGTAGTTTTCATTGTCTCACTTTGTGGTTTTCAATATCTTACTGTATAGTTTTCAGTGTCTCACTGTGTAGTTTTCATAGTCTCACTGTGTAGTTTTCAGTGTCTCACTGTGTAGTTTTCAATGTCTTACTGTGCATTTTTTAGTATCTCGCTGTGTAGTTTTCAATATCTTACTTTTTAGTTATCAGTGTCTTACTGTGTAGTTTTCAAAGTCTTACTGTATAGTTTTCAGTGCCTCATTGTGTGGATCAGTGTCTCACTGTGTAGTTTTCAGTGTCTCACTGTGTAGTTTTCAGTGTCTCTCTGTGTAATTTACAGTGTCTCACAGTGTAGTTTTCAATGTCTTACTGTGTGGTTTTCAATGTCTTACTGTGTAGCTTTCAGTGTCACACAGTGCATTTTTCAGTGTCTCACTGTGCACTTTTCAGTGTCTCGCTGTGTAGTTTTCAATGTCTTACTTTGTAGTTTTCAGTGTCATACTGTGTAGTTTTCAGTGCCTCATTTTGTTGTTTTCCTTGTCTCTCTGTGTATATTTCTGTGTCTCACTGTGCGGTTTTCAGTGTCTCACTGTGCATTATTCAATGTCTCACTGTGTAGTTTTCATAGTCTCAGTGTGTAGTTTTCATAGTCTCACTGTGTAGTTTTCAGTGTCTCACTGTGTCGTTTTTAGTCTCTCACTGTGTAGTCTTCAGTGTCTCATTGTGTCGTTTTCAATGTCTTACTGCGTAGTTTTCAAATTCTTCCTGTATAGTTTTCAGTGCCTCATTTTGGTGTTTTCCATAACTCTATGTGTATTTTTCAGTGTCTCACTGTGCAGTTTTCAGTGTCTCACTGTGCAGTTTTCAGTGTCTCACTGTGCAGTTTTCAGTGTCTCACTGTGCATTATTTAGTGTCTCACTGTGCAGTTTTCAGTGTCTCACTGTGCATTATTCAGTGTCTCACTGTGTAGTTTTCATTGTCTCATTTTGTAGTTTTCAATATCTTACTGTATACTTTTCAATGTCTCCCTATGTCGTTTTCAGTGTCTCACTGTGTCGTTTTCAGTGTCTCACTGTGTAGTTTTCAAAGTCTCACTGTGTAGTTTTCAGTCTCACTGTGTCGTTTTCAGTGTCTCACTGTGTACTTTTCATAGTCTCACTGTGTAGTTTTCAGTGTCTCACTGTGTAGTTTTCAATGTCTTACTGTGCACTTTTTAGTGTCTCGCTGTGTATTTTTCAATGTCTTACTTTTTAGCTTTCAGTGTCTCACTGTGTCGTTTTCAGTCTCTCACTGTGTAGTTTACAGTGTCTCACTGTGTCATTTTCAGAGTCTCACTGTGTAGTTTTCAGTGTCTCACAGTATAGTTTTCATTGTCTTACTGTGTGGTTTTCAATGTCTTACTGTGTAGTTTTCAGTGTCTCACTGTGCATTATTCAGTGTCTCACTGTGTAGTTTTCATTGTCTCACTTTGTGGTTTTCAATATCTTACTGTATAGTTTTCAGTGTCTCACTGTGTAGTTTCCAGTGTCTCACTGTGTCGTTTTCAGTGTCTCACTGTGTACTTTTCATAGTCTCACTGTGTAGTTTTCAGTGTCTCACTGTGTAGTTTTCAATGTCTTACTGTGCATTTTTTAGTATCTCGCTGTGTATTTTTCAATATCTTACATTTTAGTTTTCAGTGTCTCACTGTGCATTATTCAGTGTCTCACTGTGTACTTTTCATTGTCTCACTTTGTGGTTCTCAATATCTTACTGTATAGTTTTCAGTGTCTCACTGTGTAGTTTCCAGTGTCTCACTGTGTCTTTTTCAGTGTCTCACTGTGTAGTTTCCAGTGTCTCACTGTGTAGTTTCCAGTGTCTCACTGTGTCGTTTTCAGTGTCTCACTGTGTACTTTTCATAGTCTCACTGTGTAGTTTTCAGTGTCTCACTGTGTAGTTTTCAATGTCTTACTGTGCATTTTTTAGTATCTCGCTGTGTATTTTTCAATATCTTACATTTTAGTTATCAGTGTCTTACTGTGTAGTTTTCAAAGTCTTACTGTATAGTTTTCAGTGCCTCATTGTGTGGATCAGTGTCTCACTGTGTAGTTTTCAGTGTCTCACTGTGTCGTTTTCAGTGTCTCACTGTGTACTTTTCATAGTCTCACTGTGTAGTTTTCAATTTCTCACTGTGTAGTTTTCAGTGTATTACTGTGCATTTTTTAGTGTCTCGCTGTGTAGTTTTCAAAGTCTTGCTGTGTAGTTTTCAGTGTCTCACTGTGTTGTTTTCAGTGTCTCACTGTGTAGTTTTCAGTCTCTCACTGTGTAGTTTTCAGTGTCTCACTGTGTAGTTTTCAATGTCTTACTGTGTAGTTTTCAGTGTCTCACTGTGTAAATTTCAGTGTCTCACTGTGTGGTTTACAGTTTCTCACTGTGTCGTTTTCAGTGCCTTACTGCGTAGTTTTCAAATTCTTACTGTATAGTTTTCAGTACCTCATTTTGTTGTTTTCCATACCTCTATGTGTATTTTTCAGTGTCTCACTGTGCAGTTTTCAGTGTCTCACTGTGCATTATTCAGTGTCTCACTTTGTAGTTTTCATTGTCTCACTTTGTGGTTTTCAATATCTTACTGTATAGTTTTCATTGTCTCACTGTGTAGTTTCCAGTGTCTCACTGTGTCGTTTTCAGTGTCTCACTGTGTACTTTTCATAGTCTCACTGTGTAGTTTTCAGTGTCTCACTGTGTAGTTTTCAATGTCTTACTGTGCATTTTTTAGTATCTCGCTGTGTAGTTTTCAATATCTTACTTTTTAGTTATCAGTGTCTTACTGTGTAGTTTTCAAAGTCTTACTGTATAGTTTTCAGTGCCTCATTGTGTGGATCAGTGTCTCACTGTGTAGTTTTCAGTGTCTCACTGTGTAGTTTTCAGTGTCTCTCTGTGTAATTTACAGTGTCTCACAGTGTAGTTTTCAATGTCTTACTGTGTGGTTTTCAATGTCTTACTGTGTAGCTTTCAGTGTCACACAGTGCATTTTTCAGTGTCTCACTGTGCACTTTTCAGTGTCTCGCTGTGTAGTTTTCAATGTCTTACTTTGTAGTTTTCAGTGTCATACTGTGTAGTTTTCAGTGCCTCATTTTGTTGTTTTCCTTGTCTCTCTGTGTATATTTCTGTGTCTCACTGTGCGGTTTTCAGTGTCTCACTGTGCATTATTCAATGTCTCACTGTGTAGTTTTCATAGTCTCAGTGTGTAGTTTTCATAGTCTCACTGTGTAGTTTTCAGTGTCTCACTGTGTCGTTTTTAGTCTCTCACTGTGTAGTCTTCAGTGTCTCATTGTGTCGTTTTCAATGTCTTACTGCGTAGTTTTCAAATTCTTCCTGTATAGTTTTCAGTGCCTCATTTTGGTGTTTTCCATAACTCTATGTGTATTTTTCAGTGTCTCACTGTGCAGTTTTCAGTGTCTCACTGTGCAGTTTTCAGTGTCTCACTGTGCAGTTTTCAGTGTCTCACTGTGCATTATTTAGTGTCTCACTGTGCAGTTTTCAGTGTCTCACTGTGCATTATTCAGTGTCTCACTGTGTAGTTTTCATTGTCTCATTTTGTAGTTTTCAATATCTTACTGTATACTTTTCAATGTCTCCCTATGTCGTTTTCAGTGTCTCACTGTGTCGTTTTCAGTGTCTCACTGTGTAGTTTTCAAAGTCTCACTGTGTAGTTTTCAGTCTCACTGTGTCGTTTTCAGTGTCTCACTGTGTACTTTTCATAGTCTCACTGTGTAGTTTTCAGTGTCTCACTGTGTAGTTTTCAATGTCTTACTGTGCACTTTTTAGTGTCTCGCTGTGTATTTTTCAATGTCTTACTTTTTAGCTTTCAGTGTCTCACTGTGTCGTTTTCAGTCTCTCACTGTGTAGTTTACAGTGTCTCACTGTGTCATTTTCAGAGTCTCACTGTGTAGTTTTCAGTGTCTCACAGTATAGTTTTCATTGTCTTACTGTGTGGTTTTCAATGTCTTACTGTGTAGTTTTCAGTGTCTCACTGTGCATTATTCAGTGTCTCACTGTGTAGTTTTCATTGTCTCACTTTGTGGTTTTCAATATCTTACTGTATAGTTTTCAGTGTCTCACTGTGTAGTTTCCAGTGTCTCACTGTGTCGTTTTCAGTGTCTCACTGTGTACTTTTCATAGTCTCACTGTGTAGTTTTCAGTGTCTCACTGTGTAGTTTTCAATGTCTTACTGTGCATTTTTTAGTATCTCGCTGTGTATTTTTCAATATCTTACATTTTAGTTTTCAGTGTCTCACTGTGCATTATTCAGTGTCTCACTGTGTACTTTTCATTGTCTCACTTTGTGGTTCTCAATATCTTACTGTATAGTTTTCAGTGTCTCACTGTGTAGTTTCCAGTGTCTCACTGTGTCTTTTTCAGTGTCTCACTGTGTAGTTTCCAGTGTCTCACTGTGTAGTTTCCAGTGTCTCACTGTGTCGTTTTCAGTGTCTCACTGTGTACTTTTCATAGTCTCACTGTGTAGTTTTCAGTGTCTCACTGTGTAGTTTTCAATGTCTTACTGTGCATTTTTTAGTATCTCGCTGTGTATTTTTCAATATCTTACATTTTAGTTATCAGTGTCTTACTGTGTAGTTTTCAAAGTCTTACTGTATAGTTTTCAGTGCCTCATTGTGTGGATCAGTGTCTCACTGTGTAGTTTTCAGTGTCTCACTGTGTCGTTTTCAGTGTCTCACTGTGTACTTTTCATAGTCTCACTGTGTAGTTTTCAATTTCTCACTGTGTAGTTTTCAGTGTATTACTGTGCATTTTTTAGTGTCTCGCTGTGTAGTTTTCAAAGTCTTGCTGTGTAGTTTTCAGTGTCTCACTGTGTTGTTTTCAGTGTCTCACTGTGTAGTTTTCAGTCTCTCACTGTGTAGTTTTCAGTGTCTCACTGTGTAGTTTTCAATGTCTTACTGTGTAGTTTTCAGTGTCTCACTGTGTAAATTTCAGTGTCTCACTGTGTGGTTTACAGTTTCTCACTGTGTCGTTTTCAGTGCCTTACTGCGTAGTTTTCAAATTCTTACTGTATAGTTTTCAGTACCTCATTTTGTTGTTTTCCATACCTCTATGTGTATTTTTCAGTGTCTCACTGTGCAGTTTTCAGTGTCTCACTGTGCATTATTCAGTGTCTCACTTTGTAGTTTTCATTGTCTCACTTTGTGGTTTTCAATATCTTACTGTATAGTTTTCATTGTCTCACTGTGTAGTTTCCAGTGTCTCACTGTGTCGTTTTCAGTGTCTCACTGTGTACTTTTCATAGTCTCACTGTGTAGTTTTCAGTGTCTCACTGTGTAGTTTTCAATGTCTTACTGTGCATTTTTTAGTATCTCGCTGTGTAGTTTTCAATATCTTACTTTTTAGTTATCAGTGTCTTACTGTGTAGTTTTCAAAGTCTTACTGTATAGTTTTCAGTGCCTCATTGTGTGGATCAGTGTCTCACTGTGTAGTTTTCAGTGTCTCACTGTGTAGTTTTCAGTGTCTCTCTGTGTAATTTACAGTGTCTCACAGTGTAGTTTTCAATGTCTTACTGTGTGGTTTTCAATGTCTTACTGTGTAGCTTTCAGTGTCACACAGTGCATTTTTCAGTGTCTCACTGTGCACTTTTCAGTGTCTCGCTGTGTAGTTTTCAATGTCTTACTTTGGAGTTTTCAGTGTCATACTGTGTAGTTTTCAGTGCCTCATTTTGTTGTTTTCCTTGTCTCTCTGTGTATATTTCTGTGTCTCACTGTGCGGTTTTCAGTGTCTCACTGTGCATTATTCAATGTCTCACTGTGTAGTTTTCATAGTCTCAGTGTGTAGTTTTCATAGTCTCACTGTGTAGTTTTCAGTGTCTCACTGTGTCGTTTTTAGTCTCTCACTGTGTAGTCTTCAGTGTCTCATTGTGTTGTTTTCAATGTCTTACTGCGTAGTTTTCAAATTCTTCCTGTATAGTTTTCAGTGCCTCATTTTGGTGTTTTCCATATCTCTATGTGTATTTTTCAGTGTCTCACTGTGCAGTTTTCAGTGTCTCACTGTGCAGTTTTCAGTGTCTCACTGTGCAGTTTTCAGTGTCTCACTGTGCATTATTCAGTGTCTCACTGTGCAGTTTTCAGTGTCTCACTGTGCATTATTCAGTGTCTCACTGTGTAGTTTTCATTGTCTCATTTTGTAGTTTTCAATATCTTACTGTATACTTTTCAATGTCTCCCTATGTCGTTTTCAGTGTCTCACAGTGTCGTTTTCAGTGTCTCACTGTGTAGTTTTCAAAGTCTCACTGTGTAGTTTTCAGTCTCACTGTGTCGTTTTCAGTGTCTCACTGTGTACTTTTCATAGTCTCACTGTGTAGTTTTCAGTGTCTCACTGTGTAGTATTCAATGTCTTACTGTGCACTTTTTAGTGTCTCGCTGTGTATTTTTCAATGTCTTACTTTTTAGCTTTCAGTGTCTCACTGTGTCGTTTTCAGTCTCTCACTGTGTAGTTTACAGTGTCTCACTGTGTAGTTTTCAGTGTCTTTCTGTGTCGTTTTCAAAGTTTTACTCTATAGTTTACAGTGCCTCATTTTGTTGTTTTCCATGTCTCTATGTGTATTTTTCAGTGTCTCACTGTTATGTTTTCAGTGTCACAAAGTGCATTATTCAGTGTCTCACTGTGTAGTTTTCATTGTCTCACTTTGTAGTTTTCAATATCTTACTGTGTAGTTTTCAGTGTCTCACTGTGTCGTTTTCAGTCTCTCACAGTTTAGTTTTCAGTCTCAAACTGTGTAGTATTCAGTGTCTCACAGTCTAGTTTTCATTGTCTTACTGTGTGGTTTTCAATGTCTTACTGTGTAGTTTTCAGTGTCTCACAGTGCATTTTTCAGTGTGTCACTGTGCACTTTTCAGTGTCTCACTGTGTAGTTTTCAATGTCTTACTCTGTAGTTTTCCGTGTCTCACTGTGTAGTTTTCAGAGTCTCACTGTGTAGTTTTCAATGTCTTACTGTTTAGTTTTCAGTGTTTCACTGTATTGTTTTCTGTGCCTCATTGTGTAGATCAGTGTCTCACTGTATTGTTTTCAGTGTCTCACTGTGTAGTTTACAGTTTCTCACTGTGTAGTTTACAGTGTCTCACTGTGTAGTTTTCAGTGCATCAATGTGTAGTTTTCATTGTCTCTGTGTGTAGTTTTTGGTATCTCTGTGTAGTTATCAATGTCTCACTTTGTAGTTTTCAGTGCCTCATTGTATTGTTTTCCATGTCACTCTGTGTATTTTTCAGTGTCTCACTGTGTAGTTTCAGTGTCTCACTGTGTATTTTCAGTGTCTCACTGAGTAGTTTTCAGTGTCTCACTGTATAGTTTTCAATCTGTTACTGTGTCGTTTTCAGTGTCTCACTATGTAGTTTCAATTTCTCACTGTGTAGTTTTCAGTGTCTCACTTGTAGATTTCTGTGTCTTACTGTATAGTTTTCAGTGCCTCATTTTGTTGTTTTCCATGTCTCTCTGTGTATTTTTCAGTTTCTCACTGTGCAGTTTTCAGTGTCTCACTGTGCACTAAACAGTGTCTCACATTGCATTATTAGTGTCTCACTGTGTAGTTTTCAGTGTCTTACTGTATAGTTTTCAGTGCCTCATTTTGTTGTTTTCCATGTCTCTGTGTATTTTTTCAGTGTCTCACTGTTATGTTTTCAGTGTCTCACTGTGCATTATTCAGTGTCTCATGTGTAGTTTTCAGTGTCTCACTTTGTAGTTTTCAATATCTTACAGTGTAGTTTTCAGTGTCTCTCTGTGTCGTTTTCAGTCTCTCACAGTTTAGTTTTCAGTCTCAAACTGTGTAGTTTTCAGTGTCTCACAGTGCATTTTTCAGTGTGTCTCTGTGCACTTTTCAGTGTCTCACTGTGTAGTTTTCAATGTCTTACTGTGTAGTTTTCCGTGTCTCACTGTGTAGTTTTCAGTGTCTCACTGTGTAGTTTTCAATGTCTTACTGTGTAGTTTTCCGTGTCTCACTGTGTAGTTTTCAGTGTCTCACTGTGTAGTTTTCAATGTCTTACTGTTTAGTTTTCAGTGTTTCACTGTATTGTTTTCTGTGCCTCATTGTGTAGATCAGTGTCTCACTGTATTGTTTTCAGTGTCTCACTGTGTAGTTTACAGTTTCTCACTGTGTAGTTTACAGTGTCTCACTGTGTAGATTTCAGTGCATCAATGTGTAGTTTTCATTGTCTCTGTGTGTAGTTTTCGGTATCTCTGTGTAGTTATCAATGTCTCACTTTGTAGTTTTCAGTGCCTCATTGTATTGTTTTCCATGTCACTCTGTGTATTTTTCGGTGTCTCACTGTGTAGTTTCAGTGTCTCACTGTGTATTTTCAGTGTCTTACTGTGTAGTTTTCAGTGTCTCACTGTATAGTTTTCAATATCTTACTCTGTCGTTTCAATTTCTCACTGTGTAGTTTTCAGTGTCTCACTGTTTAGTTTTCAGTGTCTCACTCTGTAGTTTCAGAGTCTCATTGTGTATTTTCAGTGTCTCACAGTGTAGTTGTCACTGTCTCACTGTATAGTTTTCAATATGTTACTGTGTCGTTTTCAGTGTCTCACTGTGTAGTTTCAATGTCTCACTGTGTACTTTTCAGTGTCTCACTGTGTAGATTTCTGTGTCTTACTGTATAGTTTTCAGTGCCTCATTTTGTTGTTTTCCATGTCTCTCTGTGTATTTTTCAATGTCTCATTGTATAGTTTTCAGTGTCTCACTGTGTAATTTTCAGTGTCTCACTGTGTAGTTTACAGTTTCTCACTGTGTAGTTTTCAGTGCATCAATGTGTAGTTTTCAGTGTCTCACTGTGTAGTTTTCAATATCTTTCAATATCACTGCGCAGTTTTCAGTGTCTCTCTGTTCACTTTTCCGTATCTCACTGTTTAGTTTTCAGTGTCTCACTGGGTAGTTTTCTGTGTCTTACTTTGTAGTTTTCAGTGTCTCACTCTGTTCCTTTCAATTTCTCACTGTGTAGTTTTCAGTGTCTCACTGTGTAGTTTTCAGTGTCTGACTGTTTAGTTTTCAATGTCTCACTGTGTAGTTTTCAACCTCATACATTGTCATTTTCAGTGTCTCACTGTGTCGTTTTCAGTTACTCACTGTGTAGTTTTCAGTGTCTCACTGTGTAGTTTTCAGTGTCTCACTGTCTAATTTTCAATGTCTTACTGTGTAGTTTTCAATGTCTTACTGTGTTGTTTACAGTGTCTCAAAGTGCATTTTTCAGTGTCTCACTCTGCACTTTTCAATGTCTCACTGTGTAGTTTTCAATCTCTTACATGTTGTTTTCAGTGTCTCACTGTGTCGTTTTCAGTTTCTCTCTGTGTAGTTTTCAGTGTCTCTCTTTGTAGTTTTCAGTGTCTCACGGTGTAATTTTCAATGTCTTGCTGTGTCGTTTTCTATGTCTTACTGTGTAGTTTTCAGGATCTTACTGTGCAGTTTTCCGTGTCTCACTGTGCATTATTCAGTGTCTCACTGTGTAATTTTCATTGTCTCTCCTTGTAGTTTTCAATGTCGTACTGTGTAGTTTTCAGTGTCTCACTGTGTCATTTTCAGTTTCCCACTGTGTAGTATTCAATGTCTCCCTGTGTAGTTTTCAGTGTCTCACTTTGCACTTTTCAGTGTCTCACTGTGTAGTTTTCAGTCTCTCACTGTGTAGTTTACAGTTTCTCACAGTGTAGTTTTCAATGTCTTACTGTGTGGTTTTCAATGTGTTACTGTGTAGTTTTCAGTGTCACACAGTGCATTTCAAAGTGTCTCACTGTGCACTTTTCAGTGTCTCGCTTTGTAGTTTTCAATGTCTTACTGTGTAGTTTTCAGTGTCTCACTTTGTTGTTTTCAGTGTCTCACTGTGTTGTTTTCAGTGTCTCACTGTGTAGTTTTCAGTGTCTCACTGTGTAGTTTACAGTGTCTCATAGTGTAGTGTTCAGTGTCTTTCTGTGTGGTTTTCAATGTCTTACTGTTTAGTTTTCAGTGTCACACAGTTCATTTTTCAGTGTCTCACTGTGTACTTTTCAGTGTCTCGCTGCGTAGCTGTCAATGTCTTCCTGTGTAGTTTTCAGTGTCTCACTGTGTCGTTTTCAATTTCCCACTGTGTAGTTTTCAGTGTCTCACTGTGTAGTTTTAAGTGTCTCACTGTGTAGATTTCAATGTCTCACTGTATGGTTTTCATTGTCTCACTGCGCAGTTTTCAATGTCTCACGTTGCACTTTTCAGTGTCTCACTGTTCAGTTATCAGTGTCTCACTGTTTATTTTTCAATGTCTTACGTTGTAGTTTTCAGTGTCTAACTGTGTCGTTTTCACTGTCTCACTGTGTAGTTTTCAGTGCATTAATGTGTAGTTTTCAATGTCTCACTGTGTAGTTTTCAGTGCCTCATTGTATTGTTTTCCATGTCTCTCTGAGTATTTTTCCGTGTCTCACTGTGTAGTTTCAGTGTCTCACTGTATATTTTCAGTGTCTCACTGTGTAGTTTTCATTGTCTCTCCGTGTAGTTTTCAATGACTTACTGTGTAGTTTTCAGTGTCTCACTGTGTAGTTTTCAATGTCTTACTGTGCATTTTTTAGTGTCTCGCTGTGTAGTTTTCAATATCTTTTTAGTTTTCAGTGTCTTACTGTGTAGTTTTCAAAGTCTTACTGTATAGTTTTCAGTGCCTTATTGTGTAGATCAGTGTCTCACTGTGTAGTTTTCAGTGTCTCACTGTGTAGTTTTTAGTGTCTCACTGTGTAATTTACAGTGCCTCACAGTGTAGTTTTCAATGTCTTACTGTGTGGTTTTCAATGTATTACTGTGTAGCTTTCAGTGTCACACAGTGCATTTTTCAGTGTCTCACTGTGCACTTTTCAGTGTCTCGATGTGTAGTTTTCAATGTCTTACTTTGTAGTTTTCAGTGTCTTACTGTGTAGTGTTCAGTGCCTCATTTTGTTGTTTTCCTTGTCTCTCTGTGTATATTTCTGTGTCTCACTGTGCGGTTTTCAGTGTCTCACTGTGCATTATTCAATGTCTCACTGTGTAGTTTTCATAGTCTCAGTGTGTAGTTTTCATAGTCTCACTATGTAGTTTTCAGTGTCTCACTGTCAATGTGTTACTTTTTAGTTTTCAGTGTCTCACTATGTAGTTTTCAGTGCATCAATGTGTAGTTTTCATTGTCTCTGTGTGTTGTTTTCAGTATCTCTGTGTAGTTATCATTGTCTCACTTTGTAGTTTTAGGTGCCTCATTGTATTGTTTTCCAAGTCTCTCTGTGCATTTTTTAGTGTCTCACTGTGTAGTTTTCAGTGTCTTAATGTGTAGTTTTCAATGTCTTACTGTGTAGTTTTCTGTGTGACACTGTGTAGTTTTCTGTGTGACACTGCGTAGTTTTCAGTGTCTCACTGTGTAGTTTTTGGTGTCTCACTGTGTATATTTCAGTGTCTCACTGAATAGTTTTCAATGCCTTAATGTGTAGTTTTCAGGAATTTATTGTGCAGTTTTCAAAGTCTCACTGTGAAGTTTTCCACCTCTCACTGTGTGGTTTTCAATGCCTCACTGCGTATTTTTCAGTGTCTCACTGTGTTGTTTTCTGTGTCTCACTGTGTAGATTTCAATGTCTCACTGTATGGTTTTCATTGTCTCACTGCGCAGTTTTCAATGTCTCACATTGCACTTTTCAGTGTCTCACTGTTCAGTTATCAGTGTCTCACTGTTTATTTTTCAATGTCTTACGTTGTAGTTTTTCAGTGTCTAACTGTGTCGTTTTCACTGTCTCACTGTGTAGTTTTTCAGTGCATTAATGTGTAGTTTTCAATGTCTCACTGTATAGTTTTCAGTGCCTCATTGCATTGTTTCCAATTCTTCTCTCTGAGAATTTTTCAGTGTCTCACTGTGTACTTTCAGTGTCCCACTGTGTATTTTCAGTTTCTCACTGTGTAGTTTTCATTGTCTCTCCGTGTAGTTTTCAATGTCGTACTGTGTAGTTTTCAGTGTCTCACTGTCTCATTTTCAGTGTCCCTCTGTGTAGTTTTCAGTGTCTCTCTGTGTAGTTTGCAGTGCATTAATGTGTAGTTTTCAATGTCTCACTGTATAGTTTTCAGTTGCCTCATTTGTATTGTTTTCCATGTCTCTCTGAGTATTTTCAGTGTCTCACTGGTGAGTTTTCAGTGTCTCACTGTGTAGTTTCAGTGTCTCACTGTGTATTTTTCAGTGTCTCACTGTATTGTTTTCATTGCCTCTCCATGTAGTTTTCAATGTCGTACTGTGTGTAGTTTTCAGTGTCTCACTGTGTCATTTTCAGTGTCCCTCTGTGTAGTTTTTCAGTGTCTCACTGTGTAGTTTTCAGTGTCTCACTGTGCACTTTTCAGTGTCTCACTGTGTAGTTTTCAGTGTCTCACTGTGTAGTTTTCAGTGTCTCACTGTCTAATTTTCAATGTCTTACTGTGTAGTTTTCAATGTCTTACTGTGTTGTTTACAGTGTCTCAAAGTGCATTTTTTCAGTGTCTCACTCTGCACTTTTCAATGTCTCACTGTGTAGTTTTCAATCTCTTACATGTTGTTTTCAGTGTCTCACTGTGTCGTTTTCAGTTTCTCTCTGTGTAGTTTTCAGTGTCTCTCTTTGTAGTTTTCAGTGTCTCACGGTGTAATTTTCAATGTCTTGCTGTGTCGTTTTCTATGTCTTACTGTGTAGTTTTCAGGATCTTACTGTGCAGTTTTCCGTGTCTCACTGTGCATTATTCAGTGTCTCACTGTGTAATTTTCATTGTCTCTCCTTGTAGTTTTCAATGTCGTACTGTGTTAGTTTTTCAGTGTCTCACTGTGTCATTTTCAGTTTCCCACTGTGTAGTATTCAATGTCTCCTGTGTAGTTTTCAGTGTCTCACTTTGCACTTTTCAGTGTCTCACTGTGGTAGTTTTCAGTCTCTCACTGTGTAGTTTTCAGTGTCTCACTGTGTAGTTTTACAGTGTCTCATAGTGTAGTGTCAGTGTCTTTCTGTGTGGTTTTCAATGTCTTACTGTTTAGTTTTCAGTGTCACACAGTTCATTTTTCAGTGTCTCACTGTGTACTTTTCAGTGTCTCGCTGCGTAGCTGTCAATGTCTTCCTGTGTAGTTTTCAGTGTCTCACTGTGTCGTTTTCAATTTCCCACTGTGTAGTTTTTCAGTGTCTCACTATGTAGTTTTTAAGTGTCTCACTGTGTAGATTTCAATGTCTCACTGTATGGTTTTCATTGTCTCACTGCGCAGTTTTCAATGTCTCACGTTGCACTTTTCAGTGTCTCACTGTTCAGTTATCAGTGTCTCACTGTTTATTTTTCAATGTCTTACGTTGTAGTTTTCAGTGTCTAACTGTGTCGTTTTCACTGTCTCACTGTGTAGTTTTCAGTGCATTAATGTGTAGTTTTCAATGTCTCACTGTGTAGTTTTCAGTGCCTCATTGTATTGTTTTCCATGTCTCTCTGAGTATTTTTCCGTGTCTCACTGTGTAGTTTCAGTGTCTCACTGTATATTTTCAGTGTCTCACTGTGTAGTTTTCATTGTCTCTCCGTTGTAGTTTTCAATGACTTACTGTGTAGTTTTCAGTGTCTCACTGTGTAGTTTTCAATGTCTTACTGTGCATTTTTTAGTGTCTCGCTGTGTAGTTTTTCAATATCTTTTTAGTTTTCAGTGTCTTACTGTGTAGTTTTCAAAGTCTTACTGTATAGTTTTCAGTGCCTTATTGTGTAGATCAGTGTCTCACTGTGTAGTTTTCAGTGTCTCACTGTGTAGTTTTTAGTGTCTCACTGTGTAATTTACAGTGCCTCACAGTGTAGTTTTTCAATGTCTTACTGTGTGGTTTTCAATGTATTACTGTGTAGCTTTCAGTGTCACACAGTGCATTTTTCAGTGTCTCACTGTGCACTTTTCAGTGTCTCGATGTGTAGTTTTCAATGTCTTTACTTTGTAGTTTTCAGTGTCTTACTGTGTAGTGTTCAGTGCCTCATTTTGTTGTTTTCCTTGTCTCTCTGTGTATATTTCTGTGTCTCACTGTGCGGCTTTCAGTGTCTCACTGTGCATTATTCAATGTCTCACTGTGTAGTTTTCATAGTCTCAGTGTGTAGTTTTTCATAGTCTCACTATGTAGTTTTCAGTGTCTCACTGTCAATGTGTTACTTTTTAGTTTTCAGTGTCTCACTATGTAGTTTTCAGTGCATCAATGTGTAGTTTTTCATTGTCTCTGTGTGTTGTTTTCAGTATCTCTGTGTAGTTATCATTGTCTCACTTTGTAGTTTTAGGTGCCTCATTGTATTGTTTCCAAGTCTCTCTGTGCATTTTTTTAGTGTCTCACTGTGTAGTTTTCAGTGTCTTAATGTGTAGTTTTCAATGTCTTACTGTGTAGTTTTCTGTGTGACACTGTGTAGTTTTCTGTGTGACACTGCGTAGTTTTCAGTGTCTCACTGTGTAGTTTTTGGTGTCTCACTGTGTATATTTCAGTGTCTCACTGAATAGTTTTCAATGCCTTAATGTGTAGTTTTCAGGAATTTATTGTGCAGTTTTCAAAGTCTCACTGTGAAGTTTTTCCACCTCTCACTGTGTGGTTTTCAATGCCTCACTGCGTATTTTTCAGTGTCTCACTGTGTTGTTTTCTGTGTCTCACTGTGTAGATTTCAATGTCTCACTGTATGGTTTTCATTGTCTCACTGCGCAGTTTTCAATGTCTCACATTGCCACTTTTCAGTGTCTCACTGTTCAGTTATCAGTGTCTCACTGTTTATTTTTCAATGTCTTACGTTTGTAGTTTTCAGTGTCTAACTGTGTCGTTTTCACTGTCTCACTGTGTAGTTTTCAGTGCATAATGTGTAGTTTTCAATGTCTCACTGTATAGTTTTCAGTGCCTCATTGCATTGGTTTCCAATTTCTCTCTGAGAATTTTTCAGTGTCTCACTGTGTACTTTTCAGTGTCCCACTGTGTATTTTCAGTTTCTCCTCACTGTGTAGTTTTCATTGTCTCTCCGTGTAGTTTTCAATGTCGTACTGTGTAGTTTTCAGTGTCTCACTGTCTCATTTTCAGTGTCCCTCTGTGTAGTTTTCAGTGTCTCTCTGTGTAGTTTGCAGTGCATTTAATGTGTAGTTTTCAATGTCTCACTGTATAGTTTTCAGTGCCTCATTGTATTGTTTTCCATGTCTCTCTGAGTATTTTCAGTGTCTCACTGTGTAGTTTCAGTGTCTCACTGTGTAGTTTCAGTGTCTCACTGTGTATTTTCAGTGTCTCACTGTATTGTTTTCATTGCCTCTCCATGTAGTTTTCAATGTCGTACTGTGTAGTTTTCAGTGTCTCACTGTGTCATTTTCAGTGTCCCCTCTGTGTAGGTTTTCAGTGTCTCACTGTGTAGTTTTCAGTGTCTCACTGTGCACTTTTCAGTGTCTCACTGTGTAGTTTTCAGTGTCTCACTGTGTAGTTTACAGTGCCTCATAATGTAGTGTTCAGTGTCTTTCTGTGTGGTTTTCAATATCTTACTGTTTAGTTTTCAGTGTCACACAGTGCATTTTTCAGTGTCTCACTGTTGTACTTTTCAGTGTCTCGCTGTGTAGCTTTCAATGTTTACTGTGTAGTTTTCAGTGTCTCACTGTGTAGTTTTCATTGACTCTCTGTGTAGTTTTCAATGTCTTACTGTTGTAGTTTTCAGTGTTTCACTCTATTGTTTTCTGTGCCTCATTGTGTAGATCAGTGTCTCACTGTGTAGTTTTCAGTGTTTCACTGTGTAGTTTGCAGTGTCTCCACTATGTAGTTTTCAGTGCATCAATGTGTAGTTTTCATTGTCTCTGTGTGTTGTATTCAGTATCTCTGTGTAGTTATCATTGTCTCACTTTGTAGTTTTAGGTGCCTCATTGTATTGTTTTCCAAGTCTCTCTGTGTATTTTTCAGTGTCTCACTGTGTTGTTTTCAGTGTCTTAATGTGTAGTTTTCAATGTCTTACTGTGTAGTTTTCTGTGTGACATTATGTAGTTTTCTGTGTGACACTGCGTAGTTTTCAGTGTCTCACTGTGTAGTTTTTGGTGTCTCACTGTGTATATTTCAGTGTCTCACTGAGTAGTTTTCAATGTCTTAATGTGTAGTTTTTCAGGAATTTATTGTGCAGTTTCAATGTCTCACTGTGAAGTTTTCCATCTCTCACTCTGTGGTTTTCAATGCCTCACTGCGTATTTTTCAGTTGTCTCACTGTGTTGTTTTCGGTATCTCACTGTGTAGATTTCAATGTCTCACTGTGTGGTTTTCATTGTCTCACTGCGCAGTTTTCAATGCCTCACGTTGCACTTTTCAGTGTCTCACTGTTCAGTTTTCAGTGTCTCACTGTTTATTTTTCAATGTCTTACGTTGTAGTATTCAGTGTCTAACTGGTGTCGTTTTCAATGTCTCACTGTGTAGTTTTCAGTGCATTAATTTTCAATGTCTCATTGTATAGTTTTCAGTGCCACATTGCATGTTTTCCATTTCTCTCTGAGTATTTTTCAGTGTTTCACTGTGTAGTTTGTGTCTCAATGTGTATTTTCAGTTTCTCACTGTGTAGTTTTCATTGTCTCTCCGTGTAGTTTTCAATGTCGTACTGTGTAGTTTCAGTGTCTCACTGTGTAGTTTTCAGTGTCCCTCTGTTGTAGTTTTCAGTGTCTCTCTGTGTAGTTTTCAGTGTCTCACTGTGCACTTTTCAGAGTCTCACTGTGCACTTTTCAGTGTCTCACTGTGTAGTTTTCAGTGTCTCACTGTGTAGTTTACAGTGTCTCATAGTGTAGTGTTCAGTGTCTTTCTGTGTGGTTTTTCAATGTCTTACTGTTTAGTTTTCAGTGTCACACAGTGCATTTTTCAGTGTCTCACTGTGTACTTTTCAGTGTCTCGCTGTGTAGCTTTCAAAGTCTTCCTTTGTCGTTTTCAGTGTCTCCACTGTGTCGTTTTCAATTTCTCACTGTGTAGTTTTCAGTGTCTCAATTTGTAGTTTTAAGTGTCCTCTGTGTGTAGTTTTCATGTCTTACTGTGTGGTTATCAATGTCTTACTGTGAGGTTTTCTGTGTCTCAGTGAGCATTATTCAGTGTCCTCACTGTGTAGTTTTCATTGACTCTCTGTGTAGTTTTCAATGTCTCACTGTGTAGTTTTCAGTGTTTCACTGTGTAGTTTTCAGTGTCTCACTGTGTCATTTCAATTTCTCACTGTGTAGTTTGCATTGTCTCACTGTGTAGTTTTCAGTGCATTAATGTGTAGTTTTCAATGTCTCCACTGTATAGTTTTCAGTGGCCTCATTGTACTGTTTTCCATGTCTCTCTGAGTATTTTTAGTGTCTCACTGTGTAGTTTCAGTGTCTCACTGTGTATTTTCAGTGTCTCACTGTGTAGTTTACAGTGTCGCACTGTGTAGTGTTCAGTGTCTTTCTGTGTGTTTTTCAATGTCTTACTGTTTAGTTTTCAATTCCTCACAGTGCATTTTTCAGTGTCTCACTGTGTACTTTACAGTGTCTCGCTGTGTAGCTTTCAATGTCTCACTGTGTAGTTTTCAGTGTCTCACTTTAGTTTTAAGTGTCTCACTGTGTAGTTTTCAATGTCTTACTGTGTGGTTATCAATGTCTTTCTGTGATGTTTTCTGTGTCTCAGTGAGCATTATTCAGTGTCTCACTGTGTAGATTTCATTGACTCTCTGTGTAGTTTTCAATGTCGTACTGTGTAGTTTTCAGTGTCTCACTGTGTCATTTTCAGTGTCCCTCTGTGTAGTTTTCAGTGTCACACAGTGCAGTTTTCAGTGTCTCACTGTGCACTTTTCAGTGTCTCACTGTGTAGGTTTTCAGTGTCTCAATGTGTAGTTTACAGTGTCTCATAATGTAGTGTTCAGTGTCTTTCTGTGTGCTTTTCAATGTCTTACTGTTTAGTTTTCAGTGTCACACAGTGCATTTTTCAGTGTCTCACTGTGTACTTTTCAGTGTCTCGCTGTGTAGCTTTCAATGTCTCACTGTGTAGTTTTCTGTGTTTCACTGTGTTGTTTACAGTGTCTCACTATGTAGTTTTCAGTGCATCAATGTGTAGTTTTCATTGTCTCTGTGTGTAGTTTTCAGTATCTCTGTGTAGTTATCAATGTCTCACTTTGTAGTTTTAGGTGCCTCATTGTATTGTTTTCCAAGTCTCTCTGTGTATTTTTCAGTGTCTCACTGTGTTGTTTTCAGTGTCTTAATGTGTAGTTTCAATGTCTTACTGTGTAGTTTTCTGTGTGACACTATGTAGTTTTCTGTGTGACACTGCGTATAGTTTTCAGTGTCTCACTGTATAGTTGTTGGTGTCTCACTGTGTATATTTCAGTGTCTCACTGAGTAGGTATTCAATGTCTTAATGTGTAGTTTTCAGGGTTTTATTGTGCAGTTTTCAATGTCTCACTGTGAAGTTTTCCATCTCTCACTGTGTGGTTTTCAATGCCTCAATGCGTAATTTTTCGGGTGTCTCACTGTTGTTTTCTGTGTCTCACTGTGTAGATTTCAATGTCTCACTGTGTGGTTTTCATGGTCTCACTGCGCAGTTTTCAATGTCTCACGTTGCACTTTTCAGTGTCTCATTGTTCAGTTATCACTGTCTCCACTGTGTATTTTTCAATGTCTCACTGTGTAGTTTTCAGTTGTTTCACTGTGTAGTTTTCACTGTCTCACTGTGTAGTTTTCAGTGCATTAATGTGCAGTTTTCAATGTCTCACTGTATAGTTTTCAGTGCCTCATTGTATTGTTTTCCATTTCTCTCTGAGTATTTTTCAGTGTCTCACTGTGTAGTTTCATGTCTCACTGTGTATTTTCAGTGTCTCACTGTATAGTTTTCATTGTCTCCTCCGTGTAGTTTTCAATGTCGTACTGTGTAGTTTTCAGTGTCTCACTGTCTCATTTTCAGTGTCCCTCTGTGTAGTTTTTCAGTGTCCTCTCTGTGTAGTTTTCAGTGTCTCACTGTGCACTTTTCAGAGTCTCACTGTGCACTTTTCAGTGTCTCACTGTGTAGTTTTCAGTGTCTCACTGTGTAGTTTACAGTGTCTCATAGTGTAGTGTTTCAGTGTCTTTCTGTGTGGTTTTCAATGTCTTACTGTTTAGTTTTCAGTGTCAAACAGTGCATTTTTCAGTGTCTCACTGTGTACTTTTCAGTGTCTCGCTGTGTAGCTTTCAAAGTCTTACTTTGTCGTTTTCAGGTCTCACTGTGTCGTTTTCAATTTCTCACTGTGTAGTTTTCAGTGTCTCACTTTGTAGTTTTAAGTGTCTCGAATGTGTAGTTTTTAATGTCTCTACTGTGTGGGTTATCAATGTCTTACTGTGAAGTTTTCTGTGTCTCAGTGAGCATTATCAGTGTCTCACTGTGTAGTTTTCATTGACTCTCTGTGTAGTTTTTCAATGTCTCCACTGTGTAGTTTTCAGTGTTTCACTGTGTAGTTTTCAGTGTCTCATTGTGTCGTTTCAATTTCTCACTGTGTAGTTTTCATTGTCTCACTGTGTAGTTTTCACTGTCTCACTGTGTAGTTTTCAGTGCATTAATGTGTAGTTTTCAATGTCTCTCCTGTATAGTTTTCATGTGCCTCATTGTACTGTTTTCCATGTCTCTCTGAGTATTTTTCAGTGTCTCACTGTGTAGTTTCAGTGTCCTCACTGTGTATTTTCAGTGTCTCACTGTGTAGTTTTCATTGTCTCTCCGTGTAGTTTTCAATGACGTACTGTGTAGTTTTCAGTGTCTCACTGTGTCATTTTCAGTGTCCCTCTGTGTAGTTTTCAGTGTCTCCCTGTGTAGTTTTTCAGTGTCTCACTGTGCACTTTTCAGTGTCTCACTGTGTAGTTTTCAGTGTCTCACTGTGTTGTTTACAGTTGTCTCATAGTGTAGTGTTCAGTGTCCTTTCTGTGTGTTTTTCAATGTCTTACTATTTAGTTTTCAGTTCCTCACAGTGCATTTTTTCAGTGTCTCACTGTGTACTTTTCAGTGTCTCGCTGTGTAGCTTTCAATGTCTTACTGTGTAGTTTTCAGTGTCTCACTGTTGTCGTTTTCAATTTCTCACTGTGTAGTTTTCAGTGTCTCACTGTGTAGTTTTAAGTGTCTCACTGTGTAGTTTTTAATGTCTTACTGTATGGTTATCAATGTCTTACTGTGATGTTTTCTGTGTCTCAGTGAGCATTATTCAGTGTCTCACTGTGTAGTTTTCATTGACTCTCTGTGTAGTTTTCAATGTCGTACTGTGTAGTTTTCAGTGTCTCACTGTGTCATTTTCAGTGTCCCTCTGTGTAGTTTTCAGTGTCACACAGTGCAGTTTTCAGTGTCTCACTGTGCACTTTTCAGTGTCTCACTGTGTATTTTTCAGTGTCTCACTGTGTAGTTTACTGTGTCTCATAGTGTAGTGTTCATGTCTTTCTGTGTGCTTTTCATTGTCTTACTGTTTAGTTTTCAGTGTCACACAGTGCATTTTTAAGTGTCTCACTGTTACTTTTCAGTGTCTCGCTGTGTAGCTTTCAATGTCTTACTGTGTAGTTTTTCTGTGTTTCACTGTGTTGTTTACAGTGTCTCACTATGTAGTTTTCAGTGCATCAATGTGTAGTTATCATTGTCTCTGTGTGTAGTTTTCAGTATCTCTGTGTAGTTATCAATGTCTCACTTTGTAGTTTTAGGTGCCTCATTGTATTGTTTCCAAGTCTCTCTGTGTATTTTTCCAGTGTCTCACTGTGTAGTTTTCAGTGTTTTAATGTGTAGTTTTCAATGTCTTACTGTGTCGTTTTCTGTGTGACACTATGTAGTTTTCTGTGTGACACTGCGTAGTTTTCAGTGTCTCACTGTGTAGTTTTTGGTGTCTCACTGTGTATATTTCAGTGTCTCACTGAGTAGTTTTCAATGTCTTAATGTGTAGTTTTCAGGAATTTATTGTGCAGTTTCAATATCTCACTGTGAAGTTTTCCATCTCTCACTGTGTGGTTTTCAATGCCTCACTGCGTATTTTTCAGTGTCTCACTGTGTTTGTTTTCGGTATCTCACTGTGTAGATTTCAATGTCTCACTGTGTGGTTTTCATTGTCCTCACTGCGCAGCTTTTCAATGCCTCACGTTGCACTTTTCAGTGTCTCACTGTTCAGTTATCAGTGTCTCACTGTTTATTTTTCAATGTCTTATGTTGTAGTTTTCAGTGTCTAACTGTGTCGTTTTCACTGTCTCACTGTGTAGTTTTCAGTGCATTAATGTGTAGTTTTCAATGTCTTCACTGTATAGTTTTCAGTGCCTCATTGCATTGTTTTCCATGTCTCTCCGAGTATTTTTCAGTGTCTCACTGTGTAGTTTCAGTGTCTCACTGTATATTTTCAGTTTCTCACTGTGTAGTTTTCATTGTCTCTCCGTGTAGTTTTCAATTTCGTACTGTGTAGTTTTCAGTGTCTCACTGTCTCATTTTCAGTGTCCCTCTGTGTAGTTTTCATTGTCTCTCTGTGTAGTT
Source organism: Isurus oxyrinchus (assembly GCA_026770705.1). Lineage (NCBI taxonomy): Eukaryota > Metazoa > Chordata > Chondrichthyes > Lamniformes > Lamnidae > Isurus > Isurus oxyrinchus. The sequence goes on from JANJGN010003162.1 coordinate 45,283, forward strand.
TTCAGTGTCTCACTGTGCACTTTTCAGAGTCTCACTGTGCACTTTTCAGTGTCTCACTGTGTAGTTTTTCAGTGTCTCACTGTGTAGTTTACAGTGTCTCATAGTGTAGTGTTCAGTGTCTTTCTGTGTGGTTTTCAATGTCCTTACTGTTTAGTTTTCAGTGTCACACAGTGCATTTTTCATTGTCTCACTGTGTACTTTTCAGTGTCCTCGCTGTGTAGCTTTCAATGTCTCACTGTGTAGTTTTCAGTGTCTCACTGTGTAGTTTTCAATGTCTTACTGTGTGGTTATCAATGTCTTACCTGTGATGTTTTCTGTGTCTCAGTGAGCATTATTCAGTGTCTCACTGTGTAGTTTTCATTGACTCTCTGCGTAGTTTTCATTGTCGTACTGTGTAGTTTTCAGTGTCTCACTGTGTCATTTTCAGTGTCCCTCTGTGTAGTTTTCAGTGTCACACAGGGCAGTTTTCAGTGTCTCACTGTGTAGTTTTCAGTGTCCTCACTGTGTAGTTTACAGTGTCTCATAGTGTAGTGTTCAGTGTCTTTCTGTGTGCTTTTCAATGTCTTACTGTTTAGTTTTCAGTGTCCACACAGTGCATTTTTCAGTGTCTCACTGTGTACTTTTCAGTGTCTCGCTGTGTAGCTTTCAATGTCTCACTGTGTAGTTTTCTGTGTTTCACTGTGTTGTTTACAGTGTCCTCACTATGTAGTTTTCAGTGCATCAATGTGTAGTTTTCATTGTCTCTGTGTGTAGTTTTCAGTATCTCTGTGTAGTTATCAATGTCTCACTTTGTAGTTTTAGGTGCCTCATGTGTCTTGTTTTTCCAAGTCTCTCTGTGTATTTTTCAGTGTCTCACTGTGTTGTTTTCAGTGTCTTAATGTGTAGTTTTCAATGTCTTACTGTGTAGTTTTCTGTGTGACGCTATGTAGTTTTCTGTGTGACACTGCGTAGTTTTCAGTGTCTCACTGTGTAGTTTTTGGTGTCTCACTGTGTATATTTCAGTGTCTCACTGAGTAGTTTTCAATGTCTTAATGTGTAGTTTTCAGGGTTTTTATTGTGCAGTTTTCAATGTCTCACTGTGAAGTTTTCCATCTCTCGCTGTGTGGTTTTCAATGCCTCACTGCGTATTTTTCAGTGTCTCACTGTGTTGGTTTTCGGTATCTCACTGTGTAGATTTCAATGTCTCACTGTGTGGTTTTCATTGTCTCACTGCGCAGTTTTCAATGCCTCACGTTGCACTTTTCAGTGTCTCACTGTTCAGTTAATCACTGTCTCACTGTTTATTTTTCAATGTCTTACGTTGTAGTTTCCAGTGTCTAACTGTGTCGTTTTCACTGTCTCACTGTGTAGTTTTCAGTGCATTAATGTGTAGTTTTCAATGTCTCACTGTATAGTTTTCAGTGCCTCATTGCATTGTTTTCCATGTCTCTCGGAGTATTTTTCAGTGTCTCACTGTGTAGTTTCAGTGTCTCACTGTGTATTTTCAGTTTCTCACTGTGTAGTTTTCATTGTCTCTCCGTGTGTAGTTTTCAATTTCGTACTGTGTAGTTTTCAGTGTCTCACTGTCTCATTTTCAGTGTCCCTCTGTGTAGTTTTCAGTGTCTCTCTGTGTAGTTTTCAGTGTCTCACTGTGCACTTTTCAGAGTCTCACTGTGCACTTTTCAGTGTCTCACTGGTGTAGTTTTCAGTGTCTCACTGTGTAGTTTACAGTGTCTCATAGTGTAGTGTTCAGTGTCTTTCTGTGTGGTTTTCAATGTCTTACTGTTTAGTTTTCAGTGTCACACAGTGCATTTTTCAGTGTCTCACTGTGTACTTTTCAGTGTCTCGCTGTGTAGCTTTCAAAGTCTTACTTTGTCGTTTTCAGTGTCTCACTGTGTCATTTTCAATTTCTCACTGTGATGTTTTCCAGTGTCTCACTTTTGTAGTTTTAAGTGTCTCATAGTGTAGTGTTCAGTGTCTTTCTGTGTGGTTTCAATGTCTTACTGTTTTGTTTTCAGTTCCTCACAGTGCATTTTTCAGTGTCTCACTGCGTACTTTTCAGTGTCTCGCTGTGTAGCTTTCAATGTCTCACTGTGTAGTTTTCAGTGTCTCACTGTGTTGTTTTCAATGTCTTACTGTGTGGTTATCAATGTCTTACTGTGATGTTTTCTGTGTCTCAGTGAGCATTATTCAGTGTCTCACTGTGTAGTTTTCATTGACTCTCTGTGTAGTTTTCATTGTCGTACTGTGTAGTTTTCAGTGTCTCACTGTGTCATTTTCAGTGGTCCCTCTGTGTAGTTTTTCAGTGTCACACAGTGCAGTTTTCAGTGTCTCACTGTGTAGTTTTCAGTGTCTCACTGTGTAGTTTACAGTGTCTCATAGTGGTAGTGTTCAGTGTCTTTCTGTGTGGTTTTTCAATATCTTACTGTTTAGTTTTCAGTGTCACACAGTGCATTTTTCAGTGTCTCACTGTGTACTTTTCAGTATCTCGCTGTGTAGCTTTCAATGTTTACTGTGTAGTTTTCAGTGTCTCACTGTCGTTTTCAATTTCTCACTGTGTAGTTTTTCAGTGTCTCACTGTGTAGTTTTAATGTCTCACTGTGTAGTTTTCAATGTCTTACTGTGTGGTTATCAATGTCTTACTGTGATGTTTTCTGTGTCTCAGTGAGCATTATTCAGTGTCTCACTGTGTAGTTTTCATTGACTCTCTGTGTAGTTTTCAATGTCTTACTGTGTAGTTTTCAGTGTTTTCACTGTATTGTTTTCTGTGCCTCATTGTGTAGATCAGTGTCTCACTGTATAGTTTTCAGTGTTTCACTGTGTAGTTTGCAGTGTCTCACTATGTAGTTTTCAGTGCATCAATGTGTAGTTTTCATTGTCTCTGTGTGTTGTATTCAGTATCTCTGTGTATTTATCATTGTCTCACTTTGTAGTTTTAGGTGCCTCATTGTATTGTTTTCCAAGTCTCTCTCTGTATTTTTCAGTGTCTCACTGTGTTGTTTTCAGTGTCTTAATGGTGTAGTTTTCAATGTCTTACTGTGTACTTTTCTGTGTGACATTATGTAGTTTTCTGTGTGACACTGCGTAGTTTTCAGTGTCTCACTGTGTAGTTTTTGGTGTCTCACTGTGTATATTTCAGTGTCTCACTGAGTAGTTTTTCAATGTCTTAATGTGTAGTTTTCAGGAATTTATTGTGCAGTTTTCAATGTCTCACTGTGAAGTTTTCCATCTCTCACTCTGTGGTTTCAATGCCTGACTGCGTATTTTTCAGTGTCTCACTGTGTTGTTTTCGGTATCTCACTGTGTAGATTTCAATGTCTCACTGTGTGGTTTTCATTGTCTCACTGCGCAGTTTTCAATGTCTCACGTTGCACTTTTCAGTGTTCTCATTGTTCAGTTATCAGTGTCTCACTGTTTATTTTTCAATGTCTTACGTTGTAGTAATTCAGTGTCTAACTGTGTCGTTTTCACTGTCTCACTGTGTAGTTTTCAGTGCATTAATGTGTAGTTTTCAATGTCTCACTGTATAGTTTTCAGTGCCCACATTGCATTGTTTTCCATTTCTCTCTGAGTAGTTTTTCAGTGTTTCACTGTGTAGTTTGTGTCTCAATGTGTATTTTCAGTTTCTCACTGTGTAGTTTTCATTGTCTCTCCGTGTAGTTTTCAATGTCGTACTGTTGTAGTTTCAGTGTCTCACTGTCTCATTTTCAGTGTCCCTCTGTGTAGTTTTCAGTGTCCTCTCTGTGTAGTTTTTCAGTGTCTCACTGTGCACTTTTCAGAGTCTCACTGTGCACTTTTCAGTGTCTCACTGTGTAGTTTTCAGTGTCTCACTGTGTAGTTTACAGTGTCTCATAGTGTAGTGTTCAATGTCTTTCTGTGTGGTTTTCAATGTCTTACTGTTTAGTTTTCAGTGTCACACAGTGCATTTTTCAGTGTCTCACTGTGTACTTTTCAGTGTCTCGCTGTGTAGCTTTCAAAGTCTTCCTTTGTCGTTTTAAGTGTCTCATTGTGTCGTTTTCAATTTCTCACTGTGTAGTTTACAGTGTCCTCAATTGTAGTTTTAAGTGTCTCTGTGTGTAGTTTTCAAAGTCTTACTGTGTGGTTATCAATGTCTTACTGTGATGTTTTCTGTGTCTCAGTGAGCATTATTCAGTGTCTCACTGTGTAGTTTTCATTGACTCTCTGTGTAGTTTTCAATGTCTCACTGTGTAGTTTTCAGTGTTTCACTGTGTAGTTTTCAGTGTCTCACTGTGTCGTTTCAATTTCTCACTGTGGTAGTTTGCATTGTCTCACTGTGTAGTTTTCAGTTGCATTAATGTGTAGTTTTCAATGTCTCACTGTATAGTTTTCAGTGCCTCATTGTACTGTTTTCCATGTCTCTCTGAGTATTTTTAGTGTCTCACTGTGTAGTTTCAGTGTCTCACTGTGTATTTTCAGTGTCTCACTGTGTAGTTTTCATTGTCTCTCCTTGTAGTTTTCAATGACGTACTGTGTAGTTTTCAGTGTCTCACTGTGTCATTTTTCAGTGTCCCTCTGTGTAGTTTTCAGTGTCTCCCTGTGTAGTTTTCAGTGTCTCACTGTGCACTTTTCAGTGTCTCCCTGTGTAGTTTTCAGTGTCTCACTGCGTAGTTTACAGTGTCGCACTGTGTAGTGTTCAGTGTCTTTCTGTGTGTTTTTCAATGTCTTACTGTTTAGTTTTCAATTCCTCACAGTGCATTTTTCAGTGTCTCGCTGTGTAGCTTTTCAATGTCTCACTGTGTAGTTTTCAGTGTCTCACTGTTTAGTTTTTAAGTGTCTCACTGTGTAGTTTTCAATGTCTTACTGTGTGGTTATCAATGTCTTTCTGTGATGTTTTCTGTGTCTCAGTGAGCATTATTCAGTGTCTCACTGTGTAGATTTCATTGACTCTCTGTGTAGTTTTCAATGTCGTA
>JANJGN010003163.1:0-17500 GCA_026770705.1 Isurus oxyrinchus
TCCCCTCCTCCTCCCTCAATCCTCCTCCTCACTCAATCCTCCTCCTCACTCATATCCTCCCCCCTCCCCTCAATCCTCCCCCCTCCCCTCAATCCTCCCCCCCTCCTCCCTCAATCCTCCCCCCCCTCCCCTCTCAGTCCTCCCCCCTCTGGGGGTACTTGTTCTTTGGGGGGGGAGGGGAAGGGGGGTGTTTATTAGGTGTTATTAATCCCCACCCCCTCCCCCCCTCCTCGTTTCCTGGGTGGTTTATTTACACCCCCACCCCCCTCTCTCTCTCTCTCCCTCTCAGACACTCACCATGGTCGCTTCAGCCCCAGCCCCGGGTCTTCCTCTATCCCACAATGCTCAGTGCCCTCCCCCTCGGAGGACCGGCGCCTGCGCTCCTCCGCTATCCCACAATGCCGGCCGGCGTCGATGGTGGATGGGGGGGTGGGGGTGGGGGGGGGGGAGTTGGTGGAGGACGGTCGAAACTCCGCCTCCTCGCCGATTGGGAGGGTCGGGAGGACTCGCGGGTGGGACCTCCGCTATCCCACCATGCCGGTCGGCGTCGATTGGGTGGGGGGGGGGGATGGTGACGATCGAAGCTCCGCCTCCTCGCCGACTGGGAGGTCGGGAGGACTCGCGGGTGGGACCTCCGCTATCCCACAAGGCGATGGGACAGGACGTGTGGGGGGCGGAGGTGTGGAAGGGGGAGGAGACCGTTGCGACCTTTAAATGTAGCCCCGCCCCCCTCATGGCAACGTCCCTCTGTTTAGGCACGCCCCCGCCCCCTCAATGATAGCTCCGCCCCATTTTAACCACATTCCAATCCGTAACAGGTTATAGCTCCGCCCAGCATGCCATCCACGCCATACGTTGGCACCGCCCCCCTCAAGTTGGTTCCGCCCCTTCCTTTAAACCCGCCCCCTCACGTTAACTCCGCCCCTTCAAGTTAGGCCCGGCCCCACACGTATGCAGCGACCCCTTCTGTGAGCCCCGCCCATCGTGTTAGCTCCACCCCTTCACGTTAGCCCCTCCCCACACGTTAGACGGCATCCCTCCCCCAGTCTTAGCCCCGTCCTATTGAAGACCCGCCTCTCATGTTATCCCCACCCCTCAGGTTAGCCACGCCCCGCCCTCTTAACACCGCCCCCCAACCATAGACCCGCCCCCTTATTTCTGTCCCTCCTCATTTTAGCCACATCCCTCAGGTTCGCCCCGCCCCCTAAAGTCAGCCCCGTCCGATGTTAGCTCCGCCCAAGTAATAATAGCCCCTCCTCTCATCTTAGTCCCCGCCCCTCGTGTCGTTACGTCCTCGTGTTAGTCCCCGCCCCTCGGGTGAGCCGTTCCCCTCAATTCTCGCCCCGCCCCCAACGAGAGACCTGCCCCTCATGTCAGCTCCTCCTCCCGTTAGCCCCCGCCCCTCGCCTTGGCCCCCGCCCCCGTCCAGACGTCACTGCGCTGCCATGTCAATCAATCAATCCCGCCGTCAAGCAACTTCGCGTTTTTGAATTGACCGAATTTTTTTTGCTTTTTTTATTCCCCCCCCCCTCCGGAGTTTTTTCAATCTCTTGAAATTAGGGTCAGGTGAGGCGGGAGGGATAATAACATGAAAGATTGGCCGGAGGGCACTGTTTATTCATTTTACTTGAAGGCGTTAACGGACGGTTAAAGGCGTCACTTCCGCTCCGGCTCCGGCTGTAATCTTGGTCCCTTCGAGCGTAATGGGGGGAGGGGGGGGGGGGGGGGGGGGTGTTGGTGCCGCCGCCATCTTCGTGCGGGGCGTTCGCTCCAGCCAGCGGGGAACTGACAGGCGGCCATCTTTGTGCGTGGCATCCGCACCAGCGAGAGGGTGGGTGGGGGGTGGTGTGGGGCGGGCCGCGGCCATCTTAGTGCGGGGGCCACCGCTCTAGGCACGGGGTGAGGGGGGGGGGAGTGGTGGAGGAGGCGGCCATTTTGCTGCGGGGGCGCACACCTGAGCGGGGCGGGGGCGGAGGCGGAGACGGGGGCAGACGCGGCGGCCATCTTGGTGCGGGGCGCCCGCTCCAATGAGGGAGCGCGGGGGGGAAGCCCGGCCAGTCGGTCGGTCGGCCTGAGGGGCGCCCTCTCCAATCAGGGAGAGCGCGGGGGGGCGGCCATCTTGTTGAGGGGCGGTGACTGAAGGAAGGAGAGAGGAGCAGAGATTCGGGCGGGAAGCTGCCAGAGGAACCGGCCAGAGGAAAAAGACTTGGGGTTTGGGGGGGTGTGGTGGTGGTGGTGGGGGGGGGCGGGGAAAAAGAAAAGTGATTGAGTAAGAAACCCTGATTAACCAGCTCCATGAGCAGGTAACTACCCAAGGCAGCCACCCTGACCACCTTAGCCTTGTAGCTGCCAGTCACGCATGCTCAACGTTCTCGACTTAAAGGGAGTCGCTCCTGAATTCCCCTTACTGGGTTTAGTAGTGACTATCTCGCACGGATAGACCCCGGACCTGGTCTTACCTGGGGTGAAACCTCCTCACGTCCGCCCCCCCCCGCACAAAAAAAAAATCTCCCGCGCCCCCCCCTCCCCCACCACACCTTCGCTCTCGGCGGGATCTTGCTGTGCGCCGATCGGCCGGTCGAAAGCGGATGGCCCTCCGTCGAAAGGCTACCGGGGAGGCGGCGACTGTGGAAACACCACCACCGCCCCACCCCACCCCCCCCCCACCCCCCCTCTACCCACCCCACCCCCCCCCCCCACCCCCCCCACCAACTCCCCCGCCCCCCCCCAGCCAGGGAGGTCGCAGGGGAAGAGGGAGGGTAGACCAGGGTAACGCGGTAGATGTCATGTATCCAGGTCCGTCCCCCCCCCCCCCCCCCCCACACACACACAACCCCTTCGATTAGCTGCGTCCTGAAGAGACCGACGCCCGAGCCCGGGGAGCGCTGAGTCGGCGCTGGGGCCTGGCCGGCCTCGCCCTTCGTGCCAACGATTTGCTGGCACGGTTCCGGCGTTGGCGGAGGGCGCAGCCGGGGTCAGTGTCGAGCAGGACAGCGAATTAAACTCGCCGGCGTCCGGCAAGTTTTAGAAAGGCGGCTTACTTACTTCTGTCTGTTTTTTTTTGTTTGTTTTTTGCAGGCGATTGGCGAGATCGAGAAAGCCTGCCGTGGCCGGTCCGCCATGAGGGACGCTCTGCGGGCGCCCACAGGGGCTGAAGTGTGAGACGTCTCATCGACCCCGAGTCCTCCTCCTGCCACCCTCCCCCCCCCCCCATCCCTGAACCCCACTCCCACACCACCGCCCCGCGTCGCCATGGGCGATTCCCACCTGACCCGGACACCCATCCCAGTGCCGACTTTCTTCAAGCAGGCGGAGGGCTCCTTCTCCCTCAAGAGGCGGGGAAGGCCGGGGTCCCACAGCCTGACCCCCCCCGGCCGCCGGTCAAGACCGCCCTGCCCGTCAGCCGCGTCTTCCCCCGGCGGCAGCAGGCGTGGAGCCACCCGCGTCCCCAGAGCGTCTCCGGGAAGGAGTCAGCCGCCCAGCGGCTCAGCAGCCGGGTCTACGACGAGAGCAAGGAGGACCTCTACTTCGAGCAGTGCTTCCAGAAGATCAGCAAGCTCGGTCATGGCTCCTTCGGGGAGGTGTTCAAGGTAGGTGCATCCTCCCCCTTGAGTGGCAGCAGCTGAACTTGCCAACGTCACCGCGGGAGGCAGGGAAGGGAACGTAACAAAACAGGAGCGGCAGTAGACCGCTCGGCCCCGTCTCTGCCGTTCAATGCTGTCCTGGCCAATCTTGGCCCCTCAAACCCCATTTTCTCACCCACCTCCCCTTAATTCCCTGAGAGACCCAAAATCTGCCCATCCCAGCCTTAAATGCGTTCAGCGACGGAAGCGTCCGGAGTAGAGAATCCCACGGACTGACTATCCTTTGACTGAAGAAACTTCTCCTCCTAAAAGTCTGACATAATCATCCCCTTATCCCGAGACAGTTGCCCCCCCCCCCCCCGCTCCCTCCCCGGTATTTTACCTACCCCCCCGACCAGCAGAAACCACCTCTCAATGTCCGCCCTCTCGAACCCTTTCAGGATCCTGGGCGTTTCAGCGAGATGGCCCCTCGTTCCCCGAAACTCCGGGAGAATACAGACCCAATTTACTCAGCCTCTTGTTGTCGGGTCCCAGGGACCGATCGTGTGATCCTTCACCGCACTGCCTCCCAACGCAAGGATACCCTCCCTTAAATATGGAGACCAGAACTGCGCACGGTGCTTCAGGTGTGGCCTCACCAAAACCCTGTAGGATCGTAGCAAGACTTCCTTATTCTTGTGCTCCAATCCCCTTGCAATAAAGGACAACACCACCACTTGCGATCTGTCCGCAAGACTCCCTGTCGCTTGCCATTTTAACCCTCCACCCTGCTCTCGTGCCCACATGTCTGTCCTTGGCCTGCTGCATTGTTCCAGTGACGCCCAACGCAAACTGGAGGAACAACACCTCATCTTCCGACTAGGCACCTTACAGCCTTCCGGACACTGAATATTGAATTCAACAACTTTAGATCATGAACTCTCTCCTCCATCCCCACCCCCTTTCCGTTCCTTCCCCCTCCTTTTTGTTTTTTTCCAATAATTTATATAGATTTTTCTTTTCCCACCTATTTCCATTATTTTTAAATGTATTTCCATCCATTGTTTTATCTCTACCTTTTAGTACTCCCCCACCCCCACTAGGGCTATCTGTACCTTCACCCCCACCCCCACCCCCACTAGGGCTATCTGTACCTTCACCCCCACCCCCACCCCCACTAGGGCTATCTGTACCTTCACCCCACCCCACCCCCACTAGGACTATCTGTACCTTCACCCCATCCCACCCCCACTAGGGCTATCTGTACCTTCACCCCACCCCACCCCCACTAGGGCTATCTGTACCTTCACCCCACCCCACCCCCACTAGGGCTGTCTGTTCCTTCACCCCACCCCACCCCCACTAGGGCTATCTGTACCTTCACCCCACCCCCACTAGGGCTATCTGTACCTTCACCCCCACCCCCACTAGGGCTATCTGTACCTTCACCCCACCCCACCCCCCCACTAGGGCTATCTGTACCTTCACCCCACCCCACCCCCACTAGGACTATCTGTACCTTCACCCCCACCGCACCCCCACTAGGGCTATCTGTACCTTCCCCCCACCCCACCCCCACTAGGGCTATCTGTACCTTCACCCCACCCCACCCCCACTAGAGCTATCTGTACCTTCACCCCCCACCCCCACTAGGGCTATCTGTACCTTCACCCCCACCCCCACTAGGGCTATCTGTACCTTCATCCCACCCCCACTAGGACTATCTGTACCTTCCCCCCCCACCCCACCCCCACTAGGACTATCTGTACCTTCACCCAACCCACCCCCACTAGGGCTATCTGTACCTTCCCCCCCACCCCACCCCCACTAGGGCTATCTGTACCTTCACCCCACCCCACCACCCACTAGGACTATCTGTACCTTGCTCGTCCTGCTTTCTACCCTTAATTAGCACATTCCTTTAGATAATATCACCCCCTTCAACACCTCTTTGTCCTTTTGTCTGTGACATCTTTTGGTTATCTCCACCTATCACTGGCCCCTATCCAGCTCTCCTGATCTACTCCCCCTGCCTTAAACCAGCTTATATTTCATCCCTTCTCTATTTTTAATTAGTTCTGTTGAAGAGTCATGTGGACTCGAAACATTAACTGTGTCCCTCTCCGCAGATGCTGCCAGACCTGCTGAGTTTTTCCAGCTATTTCTGTTTTTGTTTTGGATTTCCAGCATCCGCAGTTCCTGGCCTTTACCACCCTTTCCCTTCCCGATTTCTTGTGGTCCCTCCGTGCTAACTTCCTGCCTTCCTTGTACGGGCACACCCAAATCCCTCTGAACGTCAACATCTGCAAGAATCCCAACTTTTAAAAAAAAAAATTCTGCTTTTCTATTCTTACAACTGAAGTGAATAACTTCATCACATCCCTACGTTATACCTCATCTGCTATCTTCGTGCCCTCTCACTTAACCTGTCCGTAATTCTTTGTGTCCTCCACGCAGCTTACTTTCCCCCCCTAGCTTGCTATCATCAGCAAATTTTGATACATTACTGTTTGTCTCTCCATCCAAATCATTAACTTAGATTGTAAATAGCTGAGACTCTGGCACTGAACCTTGCGGCACTCTTCAAAGAGGCGGTAGAGGGTCTGCAAAGGGGTATAGACAAATTAAGACCGTAGGATGTAGGAGCAGATGTAGGCCATTCGACCCATCGAGTCTGCTCCGCCATTCAATGAGATCATGGCTGATCTGATAATCCTCAACTCCACTTTCCTGCCCTTTCCCCATAACCCTCGATTTCCCTTCCTGATTAAAAATCTGTCTATCCCAGTCTTGAATATACCAACGACCCAGCCTCTACATCCCTCTGCGCTAAAGAATTCCATAGATTCACTACCCTCTGAGAGAAGAAATTCTTCCTCACTTCTGTTTTTACTCTGAGATTATGCCCTCTGGTCCCAGACTCTCCCACAAGGGGAAACAACCTCTCAACATCTACCGAGTCAAGCCCCCTAAGGATCTTACATGTTTCAATAAGGTCGCCTCTCATTCCTCTAAACTCCAATGAGTACAGGCCCAACCTACTCAACCTCTCCTCATAAGAAAATCCCTCCATCCCCAGAATCAACCTAGTGAGCCTTCTCTGGACTGCCTCCAATGCCAGTATTTCTTCCCTAAGATCAGGGGACCGAGAGGATTCCTGTACAGGAACAGGGATGTCTTGCTGCAATTATACAGGGACTTGGTGAGACCACACCTGGAATATTGTGCGCAGTTTTGGTCTCCTTATCTGAGGAAGGATGTTCTTGCTATATGAGGGAGTGCAGACGAAGGTTTACCCGACTGATTCCTGGCATGGCGGGACTGACATATGTGGAGAGATTGAGTCGGTTAGGATTATATTGGCCGGGTGGTTAACAGTGAGGTTGAGTGTCTTGGGCGACAGGAAGATATAGACGGGATGGTCAAATGGGCAGATGGAATTTAACCCTGAAAAGTGTGAGGTGATACACTTTGGAAGGAGTAATTTGACAAGGAAGTATTCAATGAACGGCATGGCACTAGGAAGTTCTGAGGAACAAAGGGACCTTGGCGTGTGTGTGTGTCCATAGATCTCTGAAGGCGGAGGGGCGTGTTTGTGGGGTGGTGAGAAAGGCACATGGGACACTTGCCTTTATCAATCGAGGCATAGATTACAAAAGTAGGGAGGTCATGTTGGGAGTTGTATAGACCCTTGGTGAGGCCACAGCTGGAGTACTGTGTGCAGTTCTGGTCCCCACATTATAGGAAGGATGTGATTGCACTGGAGGGGTGGTGCAGAGGAGATTCACCAGGATCGTTGCCTGGGATGAAACATTTAAGTTACGAAGAGAGGTTTGGATAGAACTTGGGTTGTTTTCGTTGGAGCAGAGAAGACTGAGGGCGACCCTGACTCGAGGTGGACAAGATTATGAGGGGCATGGACAGGGTGGATGGGGAGCAGCTGTTCCCCTTAGTTAAAGGGTTCAGTCACGAGGTGGGTATAAGTTCAAGTTGAGGGGGCAGGAGGTTTAGTGGGGGGATTTGAGGAGAACATTTTTTACCCAGAGGGTGGTGAGGGTCTGGAATGTGCTGCCTGGGAGGGTGGTGGAGGTGGGTTAGCCTCACATCCTTTAAAAAGTACCCTGGGTGAGCAGTCGGCACCTCATAACATTGAAGGCGATGGGGGGCCGAGTGCATGGTCGATGGGGATTAGGGAGGTAGGTCAGGTGTTTCTCACGTGTCGGTGCAGACTCGATGGCCGAAGGGCCTCTTCTGCACTCTGTGATTCTATATTCGCTGGAGTTCAGAAGAATGAAGGGGGGGTGGGGATGGATCTGATAGAAACCTGTAAAATTCTAACAGGACTAGACAGGGTAGATGCAGGAAGGATGTTCCCGATGGTGGGTGGGGGGAGTCCAGAACCAGGGGGTCAGAGTCTGAGGATATGGGGTAGACAATTTAGGACTGAGATGAGGAGAAATTCCTTCACCCAGAGAGTGATGAGCCTGTGGAATTCGCTACCACACGAAAACAGTTGAGGCTAAAACACTGTGTGTTTTCAAGAAGGGGTTCGATATAGCTCTTGGGGAGAAAGGGATCAAAGGGTATGGGGAGAAAGGGGGAGCAGGGCTTTTGAGTTGGATGATCAGCCATGATCATAATGAATGGTGGAGCAGGGCTCGAAGGGCTGAATGGCCTACTTCTAGTTTCTATGTTTCTATTGTTCTCAGTATTCTAGGTGTGGTCTAACTGGTGCCTTGTATAGTTTTAGCAAGACTTTGTACCCCCATTCCCTTTGAAGTGAAGGCTGACATTCCTGTGAGTCAGCAAGCATTTGTTTGGAGGACAATGAGGGAAAATATGAGGGTTGTCTACATTTTCAGGACGAATACAAAAGCAGGAATATTGAAAAGGAGAGAGACTGCAGGACTCCCTGGTACCAGTGCGATCAGGGTGCCCTGGCGGGAGGGAGTGAATGTTTGTGGATGGGGTGCCGATTGAGCGGGGGCTGCTTTGTCCTGGACGGTGTCGAGCTTCTTGAGTGTTGTGGGAGCTGCACTCATCCAGGCAAGTGGGGAGTATCCCATCTCGCTCCTGACTGGTGCCTTGTAGATGGTGGACAGACTTTGGGGGAGTCAGGAGGTGAGTTACTCTCCGCAGGATTCCCAGCCTCTGACCTGCTCTTGTAGCCACAGTATTTATATGGCTGGTCCAGTTCAGTTTCTGGTCAATGGTAGCCCCCAGGATGTTGATAGTGGGGGATTCAGTGAGGGTGATGCCATTGAATGTCAAGGGGGCGATGGTTGGATTCTCTCTTGTTGGAGATGGTCATTGCCTGGCACTTGTGTGGTGTGAATGTTACTTACCACTTGTCAGCCCTGAGCCTGGATATTGTCCGGGTCTTGCTGCATTTGGACATGGACTGCTTCAATATCTGAGGAGTCGCGAATGGTGCTGGACGCAGAATTGACAGAATTTGTTTTTATTCGTTCAAGGGATATGGCTGTCGCTGGCTGGGCCAGCATTTATTCCACGTCCCTAATTGCCCCTTGAGAAGGTGGTGGGTGAGCCGCCTTCTTGAACCACTGCTGTCCCCATGTGGTGTAGGTACACCCACGGCGCTGTTAGGGAGGGAGTTCCAGGATTTTGTCCCATGTAGTGTAGGTGCACCCATGGCGCTGTTGGGGAGGGAGTTCCAGGATTTTGTCCCATGTGGTGTAGGTACACCCACGGCGCTGTTAGGGAGGGAGTTCCAGGATTTTGACCCGTGTGGTGTAGGTACACCCACGGCGCTGTTAGGGAGGGAGTTCCAGGATTTTGTCCGTGTGGTGTAGGTACACCCACGGCGCTGTTAGGGAGGGAGTTCCAGGATTTTGTCCCATGTAGTGTAGGTGCACCCATGGCGCTGTTGGGGAGGGAGTTCCAGGATTTTGTCCCATGTGGTGTAGGTACACCCACGGCGCTGTTAGGGAGGGAGTTCCAGGATTTTGACCCAGCGACAGTGAAGGAACGGCTGATATATTTCCATGTTGGGATGGTGAGGGGCTCGGAGGGGAACTTCCAGGTGGTGGGTGTTCCCCATGTGTCTGCTGCCCTCGTCCTTCTAGACGGTAGAGGAGGTGGATTTGGGCAGCGCAGTCGAAGGAGCCTTGGTGAGTTGCTGCTGTGCATCTTGTGGATGGTACACACACTGCAGCTACTATGCGTCGGTGGTGGAGGGAGTGAATGTTTGTGGATGGGGTGCCGATCGAGCGGGGGCTGCTTTGTCCTGGACGGTGTCGAGCTTCTTGAGTGTTGTGGGAGCTGCACTCATCCAGACAAGTGGGGAGTGTCCCATCACACTCCTGACTGGTGCCTTGTAGATGGTGGACAGGCTTTGGGGGAGTCAGGAGGTGAGTTATTCTCCGCAGGATTCCCAGCCTCTGACCTGCTCTTGTAGCCACAGTATTTATATGGGAGGCGATGGCGCATGGGTATTGCCCTTGGACTAGTATTCCGTAGACCCAGGGTAATACTCAGGGGACCAGGGTTCGAATCCTGCTACAGCAGATGGTGGAATTTCAATTCAATTATATAAAAAAAATCTGGAATGAAAAGACTATGAAACCAGTGCGTCGTAATAATCCCATCTGGTTCACTAATGTCCTTTAGGGAAGGAAATCTCACCTGGTCTGGCCTGGAGACTCCAGGTTGACTCTTCAACGCCCCCTGAACAAGGGATGAAATCAGTGCTGGCCTAGCCCACATCCAATGATTTAATAAAATAGTATTTATATGGCTGGTCCCATTTCAGTTTCAGGTCAATGGTAACCCCCCAGAATGTTGATAGTGGGGGATTCAGTGATGGTGATGCCATTGAATGTCAAGGGGGCGATGGTTGGATTCTCTCTTGTTGGAGATGGTCATTGCCTGGCACTTGTGTGGCGCAGATGTTACTTGTCACCTGTCCGGCAGGGCTGCGCCGGGACCGGGACCGGCAGGGTTGCGCCGGGACCGGGGCCGGCAGGGTTGCGCCGGGACCGGGGCCGGCAGGGTTGCGCCGGGACCGGGGCCGGCAGGGTTGCGCCGGGACCGGGGGCCGGCAGGGTCGCGCCGGGACCGGGGCCGGCAGGGTCGCGCCGGGACCGGGGCCGGCAGGGTCGCGCCGGGACCGGGGCCGGCAGGGTCGCGCCGGGACCGGGGCCGGCAGGCTCGCGCCGGGACCGGGGCCGGCAGGCTCGCGCCGGGACCGGGGCCGGCAGGCTCGCGCCGGGACCGGGGCCGGCAGGCTCGCGCCGGGACCGGGGCCGGCAGGCTCGCGCCGGG
This sequence comes from Isurus oxyrinchus, assembly GCA_026770705.1. Taxonomy (NCBI): domain Eukaryota; kingdom Metazoa; phylum Chordata; class Chondrichthyes; order Lamniformes; family Lamnidae; genus Isurus; species Isurus oxyrinchus. Next base: position 10,848 of record JANJGN010003163.1, read on the forward strand.
ACCGGGGCCGGCAGGCTCGCGCCGGGACCGGGGCCGGCAGGCTCGCGCCGGGACCGGGGCCGGCAGGCTCGCGCCGGGACCGGGGCCGGCAGGCTCGCGCCGGGACCGGGGCCGGCCGAGATACGGCGGGACCGGGGCTGACAGAATTGAGGTGCCCGGCACCCGTGCTCACTCTGCCCTTTTCCTCTCGGGTGCCCGCCACCCCCCTTGCAGGTCAGGAGCAAGGAAGACGGGAAACTGTACGCCGTCAAGCGCTCGATGGAGCTCTTCCGCGGCGAGTCGGACCGCTCGCGCAAGCTGGAGGAGGCGCAGAAACACGAGCGGCTGGGGGCCCACGCCAACCTGGTGGGCTTCGTGCGGGCCTGGGAGGAGGGGCGGCGCCTCTACATCCAGACGGAGCTGTGCGACGCCAGCCTGCAGCAGTACGCCGAGGGGCGGTGCCCGCTGCCCGAGCGGCGGGTCTGGGCCTTCCTGGCCGACCTCGCCGCCGCCCTCAAGCACCTCCACGACCGGGGCCTGGCCCACATGGACGTCAAGCCGGCCAACGTCTTCGTGGCCGGGGGCCGCCTCTGCAAGCTGGGCGACTTCGGGCTCCTGCTCGAGCTGGAGGGAGGGGACCTCAGCGAAGCCCAGGAGGGGGACCCCAAGTACATGGCGCCCGAACTGCTGGACGGCGTCTACAGCAAGGCGGCCGACGTCTTCAGGTACCGGGTGTCACCGCGCGTTAGATACACTGTCCTTTCCCCCTCTGGGACCGGGTGTCACCGCGCGTTAGATACACTGTCCTTTCCCCCTCTTGGACCGGGTGTTACAGTGCGTTAGATACACTGTCCTTTCCCCCTCTGGGACCGGGTGTCACAGTGCGTTAGATACACTGTCCTTTCCCCCTTTGGGACCGGGTGTCACAGTGCGTTAGATACACTGTCCTTTCCCCCTCTGGGACCAGGTGTCACGGTGCGTTAGATACACTGTCCTTTCCCCCTCTGGGACCAGGTGTCACAGTGCGTTAGATTCACTGTCCTTTCCCCCTCTGGGACTGGGTGTCACAGTGCGTTAGATACACTGTCCTTTCCCCATCTGGGACCGGGTGTCACAGTGCGTTAGATACACAGTCCTTTCCCCCTCTGGGACCGGGTGTCACAGTGCGTTAGATACACTGTCCTTTCCCCCTCTGGGACCGGGTGTCACAGTGCGTTAGATACACTGTCCTTTCCCCCTCTGGGACAGGGTGTCACAGTGCGTTAGATACACTGTCCTTTCCCCCTCTGGGACAGGGTGTCACTGTGTGTTAGATACACTGTCCTTTCCCCCTCTGGGACCGGGTGTCACAGTGCGTTAGATACACTGTCCTTTCACACTCTGGGACCGGGTGTCACAGTGCGTTAGATACGCTGTCCTTTCCCCCTCTGGGACCGGGTGTCACAGTGCGTTAGATACACTGTCCTTTCCCCCACTGGGACCGGGTGTCACAGTGCGTTAGATACACTGTCCTTTCCCCCTCTGGGACCAGGTGTCACAGTGCGTTAGATACACTGTCCTTTCCCCCTCTGGGACCGGGTGTCACAGTGCATTAGATACACTGTCCTTTCCCCCTCTGGGACCGGGTGTCACGGTGCGTTAGATACACTGTCCTTTCCCACTCTGGGACTGGGTGTCACAGTGCGTTAGATACACTGTCGTTTCTTCCTCTGGGACCGGGTGTCACAGTGCGTTAGATACGCTGTCCTTTCCCACTCTGGGACTGGGTGTCACAGTGCATTAGATACACTGTCCTTTCCCCCTCTGGGACCGGGTGTCACAGTGCGTTAGATACACTGTCCTTTCCCCCTCTGGGACTGGGCGTCACAGTGCGTTAGATACACTGTCCTTTCCCCCTCTGGGACCGGGTGTGACAGTGCGTTAGATACACTGTCCTTTCCCCCTCTGGGACCTGGTGTCACAGTGCGTTAGATACACTGTCCTTTCCCCCTCTGGGACCGGGTGTCACAGTGCGTTAGATACACTGTCCTTTCCCCCTCTGGGACCGGGTGTCACAGTGCGTTAGATACACTGTCCTTTCCCCCTCTGGGACCGGGTGTCACAGTGCGTTAGATACACTGTCCTTTCCCCCTCTGGGACCGGGTGTCACAGTGCGTTAGATACGCTGTCCTTTCCCCCTCTGGGACCGGGTGTCACAGTGCGTTAGATACACTGTTGTTTCCCCCCTGTGTTATGCTGTTTTTTACCAGGCTTGGTGCAATATTGGAACATTTTGTCTCTTTCCCTCTGGCACAGTTTGGGAATGACCATCCTGGACATCAGCTGTAACCTGGAGCTCCCTCGGAGTGGGGACGGTTGGCAGAAACTCCGTCAGGGTTACCTGCCCCAGGAGTTTGTTTCAGGTAAGGGTTTGCCGAGGGGTTGACAGCAGTCTGGCATAGCCCGATCTCACTCAGCCTCGGATTGAGGGGAGACAGTGGTGTCATGGTATCGTGACGGTACCAGCATTCCGGAGGCCCAGGGCTTTTGACTGGGTTCGAATCCAACCACACCAGATGGTGGAATTTGAATGCACTATTAACCTGGAATTAAAATGGTTAATTGTCGTAATATCCCTTCTGCCTCGCTCATGTCCTCACATATGACTCCAGACCTGCAGCAATGTGGTTAACCCTTTACTGCCCCACTGAACGAGGGCAATCAGGCATGGGCAATAAATGCTACCCTAACAGGTTTTTAAAAAAAAGAGACAGATATTAACATGCACACGCACACACACACACACACACACACACACACACACACACACACACACACACTCTCTCTCTCTCTCTCTCTTTCACACACACACACGCACACGCACACACACACACACACACACACACACACACACACACACACTCTCTCTCTCTCGCACACACACACACACACACACACACACTCTCTCTCTCTCTCGCACACACACACACACACACACACACACACACACACACACTCTCTCTCTCACACACACACGCACACACACACACACACACACACCTCACAGCTCTCTCGCACCTGCACACGCACACACACTCACCCACCCACTCACGCAGATTCACACACGCAGATTCACACAGATGCTGTCTCACTCACAGTCACCTACTCTCGTGTGCGCACTCACTCTCACACTTGCCTACAGACCCACTCTCTCACATGTGCGCGCACACTCTCGCACTGACACACACACACACTCTCGCACTGACACACACACACACTCTCGCACTGACACACACACACTCTCGCACTGACACACACACACACTCTCGCACTGACACACACACACACTCTCGCACTGACACACGCACGCACTCTCGCACTGACACACGCACGCACTCTCGCACTGACACACGCACGCACTCTCGCACTGACACACGCACGCACTCTCGCACTGACACACGCACGCACTCTCGCACTGACACACGCACTCTCGCACTGACACACGCACGCACTCTCGCACTGACACACGCACGCACTCTCGCACTGACACACGCACGCACTCTGGCACTGACACACACACGCACTCTGGCACTGACACACGCACGCACTCTGGCACTGACACGCACGCACTCTGGCACTGACACACGCACGCACTCTGGCACTGACACACGCACGCACTCTGGCACTGACACACGCACGCACTCTGGCACTGACACACGCACGCACGCACTCTCTCACTGACGCACGCACGCACTCTCACACTGACACACGCACACACTCTCGCACTGACACACGCACGCAGTCTCGCACTGACACACACACACACACTCTCGCACTGACACACGCACGCACTCTCGCACTGACACACGCACGCACTCTCGCACTGACACACGCACGCACTCTCGCACTGACACACGCACGCACTCTCGCACTGACACACGCACGCATTCTCGCACTGACACACGCACGCACTCTCGCACTGACACACGCACGCACTCTCGCACTGACACACGCACGCACTCTCGCACTGACACACGCACGCACTCTCGCACTGACACACGCACGCACTCTCGCACTGACACACACACACACACACTCTCGCACTGACACACGCACGCACTCTCGCACTGACACACACTCTCGCACTGACACACACACGCACTCTCGCACTGACACACACACGCACTCTCGCACTGACACACACACGCACTCTCGCACTGACACACACACACACACACTCTCGCACTGACACACGCACGCACTCTCGCACTGACACACACACACACACACTCTCGCACTGACACACGCACGCACTCTCGCACTGACACACACTCTCGCACTGACACACACACGCACTCTCGCACTGACACACACACACGCACTCTCGCACTGACACACGCACGCACTCTCGCACTGACACACGCACGCACTCTCGCACTGACACACGCACGCACTCTCGCACTGACACGCACGCACTCTCACACTGACACACACACGCACTCTCGCACTGACACACACACACTCTCGCACTGACACACACACGCACTCTCGCACTGACACACACACGCACTCTCGCACTGACACACGCACGCACTCTCGCACTGACACACGCACGCACTCTCGCACTGACACACGCACGCACTCTCGCACTGACACACGCACTTTCAGTCAGTCACATGCACACTATCTCACATAATCTCACACTTTGACATCACACATACACACACGCACACACACACACTCAACCTCTCATCCTGTGAAGGTGAGAGAGGGATGGTGAGTGAGGGCATTGCGAGGGAGGGAGAGGGATGGTGAGTGAGGGTGGGTGAAGATGGTGAGGGAGGGTGAGGGGATGTCGAGTGAGTGCATTGTGAGGGAGGGTGAGGGGATTGTGAGGGATGGTATAGTGAGGGAGAGAGAGGGATGGTGAGTGAGGGTGGGTGAAGTTGGTGAGGGAGGGTGAGGGGATGTCGAGTGAGTGCATTGTGAGGGAGGGTGAGGGGATTGTGAGGGAGGGTATAGTGAGGGAGAGAGAGGGATAGTGAGTGAGGTGATTGTAAGGGAGGGTGGGGAGATGCTGAATGAGGCGATTGTGAGGAGGGTAGGGGATGTTGAGTGAGTCGATTATGAGGGAGGGTGCGGTTGAGTGAGGGAATTGTGAGTGGAGGTTGAGTGAGTGGATTGCGAGGGGAGGTTGAGTGTGTGGATTGCGAGGGGAGGTTGAGTGAGTAGATTGCGAGGGGAGGTTGAGTGAGTGGATTGCGAGGGGAGGTTGAGTGAGTGGATTGCGAGGGGAGGTTGAGTGAGTGGATTGCGAGGGGAGGTTGAGTGAGTGGATTGCGAGGGGAGGTTGAGTGAGTGGATTGCGAGGGGAGGTTGAGTGAGTGGATTGCGAGGGGAGGTTGAGTGAGTGGATTGCGAGGGGAGGTTGAGTGAGTGGATTGCGAGGGGAGGTTGAGTGAGTGGATTGCGAGGGGAGGTTGAGTGAGTGGATTGCGAGGGGAGGTTGAGTGAGTGGATTGCGAGGGGAGGTTGAGTGAGTGGATTGCGAGGGGAGGTTGAGTGAGTGGATTGCGAGGGGAGGTTGAGTGAGTGGATTGCGAGGGGAGGTTGAGTGAGTGGATTGCGAGGGGAGGTTGAGTGAGTGGATTGCGAGGGGAGGTTGAGTGAGTGGATTGCGAGGGGAGGTTGAGTGAGTGGATTGCGAGGGGAGGTTGAGTGAGTGGATTGCGAGGGGAGGTTGAGTGAGTGGATTGCGAGGGGAGGTTGAGTGAGTGGATTGCGAGGGGAGGTTGAGTGAGTGGATTGCGAGGGGAGGTTGAGTGAGTGGATTGCGAGGGGAGGTTGAGTGAGTGGATTGCGAGGGGAGGTTGAGTGAGTGGATTGCGAGGGGAGGTTGAGTGAGTGGATTGCGAGGGGAGGTTGAGTGAGTGGATTGCGAGGGGAGGTTGAGTGAGTGGATTGCGAGGGGAGGTTGAGTGAGTGGATTGCGAGGGGAGGTTGAGTGAGTGGATTGCGAGGGGAGGTTGAGTGAGTGGATTGCGAGGGGAGGTTGAGTGAGTGGATTGCGAGGGGAGGTTGAGTGAGTGGATTGCGAGGGGAGGTTGAGTGAGTGGATTGCGAGGGGAGGTTGAGTGAGTGGATTGCGAGGGGAGGTTGAGTGAGTGGATTGCGAGGGGAGGTTGAGTGAGTGGATTGCGAGGGGAGGTTGAGTGAGTGGATTGCGAGGGGAGGTTGAGTGAGTGGATTGCGAGGGGAGGTTGAGTGAGTGGATTGCGAGGGGAGGTTGAGTGAGTGGATTGCGAGGGGAGGTTGAGTGAGTGGATTGCGAGGGGAGGTTGAGTGAGTGGATTGCGAGGGGAGGTTGAGTGAGTGGATTGCGAGGGGAGGTTGAGCGAGGGGAGGTCGAGCGAGGGGGATTGCGGGGGGAGGTTGAGCGAGGGGAGGTTGAGCGAGGGGATTGCGGGGCGAGTCGAGCGAGGGGATTGCGGGGGGAGGTCGAGCGAGGGGATTGCGGGGGTAGGTTGAGCGAGGGGAGGTTGAGCGAGGGGATTGCGGGGCGAGGTTGAGCGAGGGGATTGCGAGGGGAGGTTGAGCGAGGGGATTGTGAGGGGGTTCTGCCCTCCTCACTGTATCTGACTGTGTCCTGTTTGTGCTGCTCCCCCAGGCCTATCTCCCGGTCTGCTCGAGGTGCT
>JANJGN010003163.1:22500-50185 GCA_026770705.1 Isurus oxyrinchus
GGACAGTGTAGAGGGAGCTTTATTCTGTATCTAACCCCGTGCTGTACCTGTCTTGGTCTGAGTGTCCCATAATGTTAAGGAATCCTGTTTTCATTTCCTTGCTAGTGTTTTACTGTCGCCTGTGAATGTCTCATCACGACCATCGATGGGAAGTACATCAACCCCACGACATGCGTCCACTGACGAAAATCCCAGCCTCCGAAGGTGAAATTAGTCAAGTGATTTGCAAAATAAAACACCCGGGAGTGAGATACAGACTGGAATCTAATCGAGGGGTTCGGTGTGGTTTATATATAGAATAGCAGATACCTGGGAGTGAGTTGCGGACTTGAATCTAATCGGCGAGATTGAGGGCGGTATATACATTGCATAACAGATACTCGGGAGTGAGTTGCAGACTGGAATCTAATCGAGGGGTTCGGGGTGTTTTATATATAGAATAACAGATACCCGGGAGTGAGTTACAGACTGGAATCTAATCGAGGGTTTCGGGATGGTTTATATATAGAATAACAGATACATGGGTGTGAGTTACAGACTGGAATCTAATCGAAGGGTTCAGGGGTTTTATATATAAAATAACAGGTATCCGGGAGTGAGTTACTGACTGGAATTTAATTAATTGGTTTGGGGGCGTTTATATTTAGAATAACAGATATCCGGGAGTGAGATTCAGACTGGAATCTAATCAAGGTGTTCGGGGTGGTTTATATATTGACTAATAGATACCCGGAAGTGAGTTACAGACTGGAATCTAATCGAGGGGTTCAGGGTGGTTTATATATAGAATAACAGATACCCGGGAGTGAATAACAGATTGAAATATAATCAAGGGGTTCGGGGTGGTTTATATATAGAATAACAGATACCCGGGAGTGAGTTACAGACTGGAATCTAATCGAAGGGGTCGGGGTGGTTTATATATAGAATAACAGATACCCGGGAGTGAGTTACAGACTGGAATCTAACCAAGGGGTTTACAGTGGTTTATATATAGAATAACAGATACCCGGGAGCGAGTTACAGACTGGAATCTAATCAAGGGGTTCACAGTGGTTTATATATAGAATAACAGATATCCGGGAATGAGTTACAGATTGGTATCTAATCGTGGGGTTCGGGGTGGTTTATGAATAGAATAACTGATACCCGGGAGTGAGTTACAGACTGGAATCTAATCAAGGGGATTTTGGTGATTTATATATAGCATAACAGATACCCGGGAGTGAGTTACAGACTGGAATCTAATCGAATTGTTCGGGGGGTTTACATATAGAATAACAGATATCCGGGAGTGAGTTACAGACTGGAATCTAATCAAGGGGCTCACAGTGGTTTATATATAGAATAACAGATATCCGGGAGTGAGTTACTGACTGGAATTTAATCGATTGGTTTGGGGACGTTTATATACAGAATAACAGACACCCGGGAGTGAGATTCAGACTGCAATCTAATCAAGGTATTCGGGGTGGTTTACATATTGAATAATAGATAACCGGAAGTGAGTTACAGACTGGAATATAATCGATGGGTTCAGGGTGGTTTATATATAGAATAGCAGATACCCGGGAGTGAGTTACAGACTGGAATCTAATCGAGGGGTTCGTGGGGTTGATACATAGAATAACAGATACCCGGGGGTGAGTTATCGACTGGGATCTAATCGAGGGGTTCGGGGTGCTTTACATAAAGAATAACAGGTACCCGGGACTGAGTTACCAACTGGGATCTAATCGAGGGGTTCGGGGTGCTTTATATATAGAATAACAGATACCTAGTGGTGAGTAACAGACTGGGATCTAATCGATGGGTTCAGGGGCTTTATATATAGAATAACAGATACCTGGGAGTGAGTTACAGACTGGAGTCTAAGCGACGGGTTCGTGGGGTTTATACGTAGAATTACAGATTCCCGGGAGTGAGTTACTGATTGTAATCTAATGGATGGATTCGGGGTGGTTTACATATAGAATAACAGATACCCGGGGGTGAGTTACAGACTGCAAACTAATCGAAGGGTTCGGGGGGTTGATACATAGAATAGCAGATACCCGGGAGTGAGTTATAGACTGGGATCTAATCGAGGAGTTCAGGGGGTTTATATATAGAATAACAGATACCCGGGAGTTTGTTACAGACTGAAATCTAATCGAATGGTTCGGGGTGTTTACATATAGAATATCAGGCACACGGGAGTGAGTTACAGACTGGAATCTGATTAAAGGGTTTGGGTGGGCTATATACAGAATAACAGATACACAGAAGTGAGTTACAGACTGGAATATAATCGAAGGGTTCGGGGTCGATTATGTATAGAATAACAGATACCCGGGAGTGAGTTACAGACTGGAATCTAATCAAGGGGTTCGGGGTGACTAATATATAGGATAATAGATACCTGGGAGTTTGTTACAGACTGGAATCTAAGCGAATGGTTCTGGGTGTTTACATATAGAATATCAGGCACACGGGAGTGAGTTACAGACTGGAATCTAATTGAGGGGTTCGGGATGGTTTATGTATAGAATAACAGACACCCGGGAGTGAGTTACTGACAGGAATCAAATCGAGGGTTCAGGGTGGTTTATATATAGAATCACAGTTAACCGGGTGTGAGTTACAGACTGGAGTCTAAGCGACGGGTTCGTGGGGTTTATACGTAGAATTACAGATTCCTGGGAGTGAGTTACTGATTGTAATCTAATGGATGGATTCGGGGTGGTTTACATATAGAATAACAGATACCCGGGGGTGAGTTACAGACTGCAAACTAATCGAAGGGTTCGGGGGGTTGATACATAGAATAGCAGATACCCGGGAGTGAGTTATAGACTGGGATCTAATCGAGGAGTTCAGGGGGTTTATATATAGAATAACAGATACCCGGGAGTGAGTTACAGACTGGGATCTAATCGAGGAGTTCAGGGGGTTTATATATAGAATAACAGATACCCGGGAGTGAGTTACAGACTGGAATCTTATCGAGGGGTACGGGGTGGTTTATATATAATATAACAGATACCCGGCAGTGAGTTACGTACTGAAATCTAATCGAGGGGTTCGGAGTGGTTTATATATAGTATAACAGATACCCGGGAGTGAGTTACAGACTGGAATCTAATCGAGGGGTTCGGGATGGTTTATATATAGAATAACAGATACCCGAGAGTGAGTTACAGACTGGGATCTAATCGAGGAGTTCAGGGGGTTTATATATAGAATAACATATACCCGGGAGTGAGTAACAGACTGGAATCTAATCGAGGGGTTCGGGATGGTTTATATATTGAATAACAGATACCCGGGAGTGAGTAACAGATGGGATCTAATTGAGGAGTTCAGGGGGTTTATATATTGAATAACAGATACCCTGCAGTGAGTTACAGACTGGAATCTAATCGAGGGGTTCGGGATGGTTTATATATAGAATAACAGATACCCTGGAGTGAGTTACAGACTGGAATCTAATCGAGGGGTTCGGGTGGTTTATATACAGAATAACAGATACCCGGGAGTGAGTTACAGACTGGAATCTAATCGAGGGGTTCGTGTGGTTTATATACAGAATAACAGATACCCGGGAGTGAGTTACAGACTGAATTCTAATTGTGGGGTACGGGATGGTTTATATATAGTATAACAGATACCCGGGAGTGAGTTACAGACTGGAATCTAATCGAGGGGTTCAGGATGCTTTATGTATAGAATAACAGATACCCGGCAGTGAGTTACAGACTGGAATGTAATCGAGGGGCTCATGGGGGTGATTTATATATAGAAGAACTGATACCCGGGAGTAAGTTACAGACTGGAATCTAATTAAGGGGTTTGGGTGGTTTATATATAGAATAACAAATATGCGGGTGTGAGTTACAGACTGGAATCTAATCGAGGGGTTTCGGGGTGGTTTATATATAGAATAACAGATACCTGATAGTGAGTTGCAGACTGTAATCTAAACGATGGGTTTGGGGGTGCTTTATTTATAGAATAACAGATACCCGGGAGTGAGTTACAGACTGGGATCTGATCGAGGAGTTCAGGGGGTTTATATATAGAATAACAGATACCCGGGAGTGATTAACAGACTGGGATCTAATCGAGGGGTTCAGGGGGTTTATATATTGAATAACAGATACTCGGGAGTGAGTTAAAGACTGGAATCTAACAGAGGGGTTCGGGGTGGTTTATATTTCGAATAACAGATACCCGGGAGTGAGTTACAGACTGGAATCTTATCGAGGGGTACGGGGTGGTTTATATATAGTATAACAGATACCCAGGAGTGAGTAACAGACTGGGATCTAATCGAGGAGTTCAGGGGGTTTATATATAGAATAACAGATACCCGGGGTGAGTAACAGACTGGGATCTCATCGAGGGGTTCGGGGTGGTTTATATATTGAATAACAGATACCCTGGAGTGAGTTACAGACTGGAATCTAATCGAGGGGTTTCGGGGTGGTTTATATATAGAATAACAGATACCCGGGAGTGAGTTACAGACTGGAATCTGATTAAGGGGTTTGGGTGGGTTATATACAGAATAACAGATACCCAGAAGAGTGTTACAGACTGGAATCTAATCGAGGGGTACGGGGTTGTTTATGTATAGAATAACCGATATCTGGGAGTGAGTTACAGACTGGAATCTAATCGAGGGGTTTGCGGTGGTTTATATATAGAATAACAGATACCCGAGAGTGAGTTACAGACTGGAATCTAATCGAGGGGTTCGTGTGGTTTATATACAGAATAACAGATACCCGGGAGTGAGTTACAGACTGGATTCTAATTGTGGGGTTCAAGGTGGTTTATGTATAGAATCACAGATACCCGGGAGTGTGTTACAGACAGGAATCTTATCGAGGGGTTCAGGATGCTTTATGTATAGAATAACAGATACCCGGCAGTGAGTTACAGACTGGAATGTAATCGAGGGGCTCATGGGGGTGATTTATATATAGAATAACTGATACCCGGGAGTAAGTTACTGACTGGAATCTAATTAAGGGGTTTAGGTGGTTTATATATAGAATAACAAATACGCGGGTGTGAGTTACAGACTGGAATCAAATCGAGGGGTTTCGGGGTGGTTTATATATAGAATAACAGATACCCGATAATGAGTTACAGACTGTAATCTAATCGGTGGGTTTGGCGGTGCTTTATTTATAGAATAACAGATACCCGGGAGTGAGTTACAGACTGGGATCTAATCGAGGAGTTCAGGGGGTTTATGTATAGAATAACAGATACCCGGGAGTGAGTTACAGACTGGGATCTAATCGAGGAGTTCAGGGGGTTTATATACAGAACAACAGATACCCGGGAGTGTGTTACAGACTGGAATCTAATCGAGCGGTTCGGGATGGTTTATATATTGAATAACAGATACCCGGGAGTGATTAACAGACTGGGATCTAATCGAGGAGTTCAGGGGGTTTATATATTGAATAACAGATACCCGGGAGTGAGTTACAGGCTGGAATCTAACGGAGGGGTTCGGGGTGGTTTATATTTCGAATAACAGATACCCGGGAGTGAGTTACAGACTGGAATCTAATCGAGGGGTTCGGGATGGTTTATATATAGTATAACAGATACCCAGGAGTGAGTAACAGACTGGGATCGTATCGAGGAGTTCAGGGGGTTTATATATAGAATAACAGATACCCGGGAGTGAGTAACAGACTGGGATCTAATCGAGGAGTTCAGGGGGTTTATATATAGAATAACAGATACCCTGGAGTGAGTTACAGACTGGAATCTAATCGAGGGGTTCGGGATGGTTTATATATAGAATAACAGATACCCTGCAGTGAGTTACAGACTGGAATCTAACAGAGGGGTTCGGGGTGGTTTATATTTCGAATCACAGATACCCGGGAGTGAGTTACAGACAGGAATCTTATCGAGGGGTACTGGATGGTTTATATATAGTATAACAGATACCCGGGAGTGAGTTACAGACTGGAATCTAAACGAGGGGTTCAGGATGCTTTATGTATAGAAAAACAGATACCCGGCAGTGAGTTACAGACTGGAATGTAATCGAGGGGCTCATGGGGGTGATTTATATATAGAATAACTGATACCCGGGAGTAAGTTACAGACTGGAATCTAATTAAGGGGTTTGGGTGGTTTATATATAGAATAACAAATACGCGGGTGTGAGTTACAGACTGGAATCAAATCGAGGGGTTTCAGGGTGGTTTATATATAGAATTACAGATACCCGATAGTGAGTTACAGACTGTAATCTAATCGGTGGGTTTGGGGGTGCTTTATTTATAGAATAACAGATACCCGGGAGTGAGTTACAGACTGGGATCTCATCGAGGAGTTCAGGGGGTTTATATATAGAATAACAGATACCCGGGAGTGAGTTACAGACTGGGATCTAATCGAGGAGTTCAGGGGGTTTATATATAGAATAACAGATACCCGGGAGTGAGTTACAGACTGGAATCTAATCGAGCGGTTCGGGATGGTTTATATATTGAATAACAGATACCCGGGAGTGATTAACAGACTGGGATCTAATCGAGGAGTTCAGGGGGTTTATATATAGAATAACAGATACCCGGGAGTGAGTTACAGGCTGGAATCTAATTGAGGGTTTCGGGATGGTTTATATATAGAATAACAGATACCCGGGAGTGACTTACAGACTGGAATCTAATCGAGGGGTTCGGGGGGTTTTATATATAGAATAACAGGTGCCCGGGAGTGAGTTACAGACTGGAATCTAATCGACGGGTTCGGGATGGTTTATGTATAGAATAACAGATTTCCGGGAGTGCGTTACAGACTGGAATCTAATTGAGATGTTCGGGGTGGTTTATATATAGAATAACAGATACCCGGGAGTGAGTTATTGACTGGAATCTAATTGAGGGTTTCGGGATGGTTTATATATAGAATAACAGATACCCGGGAGTGAGATACAGACTGGAATCTAATCGAGGCGTTCGGGGTGTTGATATATCGAATAACAGATACCCGGGAGTGAGTTCCAGGCTGGAATCTAATTAAGGGGTTCGGGGTGGTTTATATATAGAATAACAGATACCCGGTAGTGAGTTACAGACTGGATTCTAATCGAGGGTTTCGGGGGGTTATATATAGAATGACAGATACCCGGGAGTGAGTTGCAGGCTGGAATCTTATCAAGGGGTTCGGGGTGGTTTATATATAGAATAACAGATACCCGGGAGTGAGTTACAGACTGGAATCTAATCGAATGCTTCGGGGTGGATTATATATCGAATAACAGATACCTGGGAGTGAGTTACAGACTGGAATCCAATCAAGGGGTTCACAGAGGTTTATATATAGAATAAATGATCTCCGGGAGTGAGATACAGACTGGAATTTAATCGAGTGTTTTGGGTGCGTTTATATATAGAATAACAGATACCCGGGAGTGAGATCCAGACTGGAATCTAATCGAGGGTTTCGGGGTGCTGTATATATAGAATAACAGATACCAGGGAGTGAGATACAGACTGGAATCTAATCGAGGTGTTCGGGGTGTATTATATATAGAATAACAGATACCCGGGAGTGAGTTAGGGACTGGAATCTAATCGAGGTGTTCGGGGTGGTTTATATATAGAATAACAGATACCTGGGAGTGAGTTACGGACTGGAATCTAATCGAGGTGTTTGGGGTGGTTTATATATAGAATAACAGATACCCGGGAGTGAGTTACAGACTGGAAACTAATTGAGGGATTCAGGGTGCTTTATATATAGAACAACAGATACCCGGGAGTGAGTTACAGACTTGTATATAATCGAGGGGTTTGGGGTGGTTTATATATAGAATAACAGATACCCAGCAGTGAGATACAGACTGGAATCTAATCGAGGGGTTCGAGGGTGTTTATATACAGAATAACAGATACCCGGGAGTGAGTTACAGACTGGAATCTAATCGAGCGGTTTGGGGTGGTTTATATAGAAAATAACAGATTCCCGGGAGTGAGTTACAGTCTGGAATCTAATCGAGCAGTTTGGGGTGGTTTATATAGAAAATAACAGATACCCGGGAGTGAGTTACAGACTGGAATCTAATCGAATGCTTCGGGGTGGATTATATATCGAATAACAGATACCTGGGAGTGAGTTACAGACTGGAATCCAATCAAGGGGTTCACAGTGGTTTATATACAGAATAATTGATATCCGGGAGTGAGATACAGACTGGAATTTAATTCAATGTTTTGGGTGCGTTTATATATAGAATAACAAATACCCGGGAGTGAGATACAGACTGGAAACTAATCGAGGCGTTCGGGGTGCTGTATATATAGAATAACAGATACCAGGGAGTGAGTTAGCAACTGGGATCTAATCGAGGGGTTCAGGGTGGTTTAAGTATAGAATAACATAACCGGGAGTGAGTTATAGACTGGAATCTAATCGAGGGTTTCGGGGTGCTGTATATATAGAATAACAGATACCAGGGAGTGAGTTACCAACTAGGCTCTAATCGAGGGGTTCGGGGTGGTTTATATATAGAATAACAGATACCCGGGAGTGAGTTACAGACTGGAAACTAATCGAGGGGTTCGGGGTGGTTTATATAGAAAATAACAGGTGCCCGGGAGTGAGTTACAGACTGGAATCTAATCGAGCGGTTTGGGGTGGTTTATATCGAAAATAACAGATACCCGGGAGTGAGTTACAGACTGGAATCTAATTGAATGCTTCGGGGTGGATTATATATCGAATAACAGATACCCGGGACTCAGTTACAGACTGGAATCTAATCGAGGGGCTCATGGGGGTGATTTATATATAGAATAACAGATACCCGGGAGTGAGTTACAGACTGGAATCTGATTAAAGGGTTTGGGTGGGTTATTTCCAGCATAACAGATACACAGAAGTGAGTTACAGACTGGAATCTAATCGAGGGGTTCGGGGTGGTTTATGTATAGAATAGCAGATATCCGGGAGTGCGTTACAGACTGGAATCTAATCAAGGGGTTCGGGGTGATTAATATATAGGATAATAGATACCTGGGAGTTTGTTACAGACTCGAATCTAATCGAACGTTTCGGGGTGTTTACATATAGAATATCAGACACACGGGAGTGAGTTACAGACTGGAATCTGATTAAAGGGTTTGGGTGGGCTATATACAGAATAACAGATACACAGAAGTGAGTTACAGACTGGAATCTAATCGAGAGGTTCGGGGTCGTTTATGTATAGAATAACAGATACCCGGGAGTGAATTATAGACTGGAATCTAATCAAGGGGTTCGGGGTGGTTTATATCTAGAATAACAGATACCCGGGAGTGAGTTGCAGACTGGAATCTAATCGAGGGGTTCGGGGGGGTTTATATATAGAATAACAGATACCCGGGAGTGAGTTATGGACTGGGATCTAATCGAGGAGTTCTGGGGGTTTATATGTTGAATAACAGATACCCGGGAGTGAGTTACAGGCTGGAATCTAATCGAGGGGTTCGGGATGGTTTATATATAGAATAACAGATACCCGGGAGTGAGTTACAGACTGGGATCTAATCGAGGGGTTCAGGGTGTTTATATATAGAATAACAGATACCCGGGGGTGAGTTACAAACTGGAATCTAATCGAGGGGTTCGAGTGGTTTATATATAGAATAACAGATACCCGGGAGAGGGTTACAGACTGGAATCTAATCGGGGGGCTCGGGGGGATTTCTACATAGAATAACAGATACCCGAGAGTGAGTTTCAGGCTGGAAACTAATCGAGGGGTTCGGGATGGTTTATATATAGAATAACAGATACCCGGGAGTGAGTTACAGACTGGAATCTAATCGAGGGGTTCAGGGGGGTTTACATATAGAATAACACGTGCCCGGGTGTGAGTTGCAGGCTGGAATCTAATCAAGGGGTTCGGGGTGGTTTATATATAGAATAACAGATACCCGGGAGTGAGTTACAGACTGGAATCTAATTGAGGGGATTGGGAGTTTATATATAGAATAACAGATACCCGGGAGTGAGTTACAGACTGGAATCTAATCGAGGGGTTCGGGATGGTTTATATAGAGAATAACAGATACCCGGGAGTGAGTTACGGACTGGAATCTAATCGAGGTGTTCGGGGTGGTTAATATATAGAATAACAGATACCCGTGAGTTAGTTTCAGACTGGAATCTAATCGAGGGGTTCGGGGTGGTTTATATGTAGAATAACAGATACCCGGGAGTGAGTTACGGACTGGTAACTAATCAAGGGGTTCAGAGTGCTTTATATATAGAATAACAGATACCCGGGAGTGAGTTACAGACTGGAATCTAATCGAGGCGTTCGGGGAGGTTTATATATAGAATAACAGATACCCGGGAGTGAGTTACAGAATGGAATCTAATCGAGAGGCTCGGGGTGGTTTATATATAGAATAACAGATATCCGGCAGTGAGATACAGACTGGAATCTAATCGAGGCGTTCAGGGTGTTTATATATAGAAGAACAGATACCCGGGCGTGAGTTACAGACTGGAATCAAATCGAGAGGTTCGGGTGGTTTATATATAGAATAACAGATACCCGGGAGTTAGTTACAGACTGGAATCTAATCAGGGGGTTCGGGGGGTTTATATATAGAATAACAGATACCCGGGAGTTAGTTACAGACTGGAATCTAATCTAGGGGTTCGGGATGGTTCATATATAGAATAACAGATACCCGGGAGTGAGTTACAGACTGGAATCTAATTGAGATGTTCGGGGGCGTTTCTATATAGAATAACAGTTACCCGGGAGTGAGTTACAGACTGGAATCTAATCGAGAGGCTCGGGGTGGTTTATATATAGAATAACAGATATCCGGGAGTGAGATACAGACTGGAATCTAATCGAGGCGTTCAGGGTGTTTATATATAGAGGAACAGATATCCGGGGATGAGTAACAGTTACCCGAGAGTTAGTTACAGACTGGAATCTAATCGAAGGGTTCGGGATGGTTTATATATAGAATAACAGATACACGGGAGTGAGTTACAGACTGGAATCAAATCGAGAGGTTCGGGTGGTTTATATATAGAATAACAGATACCCGGGAGTGAGTTACTGACTGGAATCTAATCAGGGGGTTTATATATAGAATAACAGATACCCGGGAGTTAGTTACAGACTGGAATCTAATCTAGGGGTTCGGGATGGTTTATATATAGAATAACAGATACCCGGGAGTGAGTTACAGACTGAAATCTAATTGAGATGTTCGGGGGCGTTTCTATATAGAATAACAGATACCCGAGGGTTAGTTACAGACTGGAATCTAATCGAAGGGTTCGGGATGGTTTATATATAGAATAACAGATACCCGGGAGTGAGTTACAGACTGGAAACTAATCGAGGGGTTCGGGGTGGTTTATATATAGAATAACAGATACCCGAGAGTGAGTTACAGACTGGAATCTAATCGAGGTGTTCGGGGGGTTTATATATTGAATGACAGATACCCTGGAGTGAGTTACAGACTGGAATCTAACAGAGGGGTTCGGGGTGGTTTATATTTCGAATCACTGATACCCAGGAGTGAGTTACAGCCAGGAATCTAATCGAGGGGTACGGGGTGGTTTATATATAGTATAACAGAAACCCGGGAGTGAGTTACAGGCTGGAATCTAATCGACGGGTTCGAGTGGTTTATATATAGAATAACAGATACCCGGGAGTGAGTTACAGACTGGAATCTAATCGAGGAGTTCGGGGGGATTTGTACATAGAATAACAGATACCCGAGAGTGAGTTACAGACTGGAATCTAATTGAGGGGTTCGGGATGGTTTATATATAGAATAACAGATACCCGGGAGTGAGTTACAGACTGGAATCTAATTGAGGGGTTCGGGATGGTTTATATATAGAATAACAGATACCCGGGAGTGAGTTACAGACTGGAATCTAATCGAGGGGTTCGGTGTGGTTTATATATAGAATAACAGATACTCGGGAGTGAGTTACAGACTGGAATCTAATCGAGGGGTTCGGGGTGGTTTATATATAGAATAGTAGATACCCAGGAGTGAGTTGCAGGCTGGAATCTAATCGAATGCTTCGGGGTGGATTATATATCGAATAACAGATACCTGGGAGTGAGTTACAGACTGGAATCCAATCAAGGGGTTCACAGTGGTTTATATATAGAATAACAGATACCCGGGAGTGAGTTACAGACTGGTAACTAATCAAGGGGTTCAGGGTGCTTTATATATAGAATAACAGATACCCGGGAGTGAGTTACAGACTGGAATCTAATCGAGGGGTTCGGGGGTGTTTATATACAGAATAACAGATACCCGAGAGTGGGTTACAGACTGAAATCTAATCAAGGGTTCGGGTGGTTTATATTTGAATAACAGATACCCGGGAGTGAGTTACAGACTGGAATCTCATCGAGGCGTTCGGGGAGGTTTATATATAGAATAACAGATACCCGGGAGTGAGTTACAGACTGGAATCTAATCGAGAGGCTCGAGGTGGTTTATATATAGAATAACAGATATCCGGGAGTGAGATACAGACTGGAATCTAATCGAGGCGTTCAGGGTGTTTATATATAGAATAACAGATACCCGGGGGTGAGTTACAGACTGGAATCTAATCGAGAGGTTCGGGTGGTTTATATATAGAATAACAGATACCCGGGAGTGAGTTACTGACTGGAATCTAATCAGGGGGTTCGGGGGGTTTATATATAGAATAACAGATACCCGGGAGTTAGTTACAGACTGGAATCTAATCTAGGGGTTCGGGATGGTTTATATATAGAATAACAGATACCCAGGAGTGAGTTACAGATTGGAATCTAATTGAGATGTTCGGGGGCGTTTCTATATAGAATAACAGATACCCGAGAGTTAGTTACAGACTGGAATCTAATCGAAGGGTTCGGGATGGTTTATATATAGAATAACAGATACCCGGGAGTGAGTTACAGACTGGAAACTAATCGAGAGGTTCGGGGTGGTTTATATATAGAATAACAGATACCCGAGAGTGAGTTACAGACTGGAATCTAATCAAGTGTTCGGGTGGTTTATATTTGAATAACAGATACCCGGGAGTGAGTTACAGACTGGAATCTAATCGAGGGGTTTTGGGGTGGTTTATATATAGAATAATAGATACCCGGGACTGAGTTACAGTCTGGAATCTAATCGAGGGGCTCATGGGGGTGATTTATAAATAGAATAACAGATACCCGGGAGTGAGTTACAGACTGGAATCTGATTAAAGGGTTTGGGTGGATTATATACAGAATAACAGATACACAGAAGTGAGTTACAGACTGGAATCTAATCGAGGGGTTCGGAGTGGTTTATGTATAGAATAGCAGATATCCGGGAGTGAGTTACAGACTGGAATCTAATCAAGGGGTTCGGGGTGATTAATATATAGGATAATAGATACCTGGGAGTTTGTTACAGACTGGAATCTAATCGAATGGTTCGGGGTGTTTACATATAGAATATCAGGCACACGGGAGTGAGTTACAGACTGGAATCTGATTAAAGGGTTTGGGTGGGCTATATACAGAATAACAGATACACAGAAGTGAGTTACAGACTAGAATCTAATTGAGGGGTTCGGGGTCGTTTATGTATAGAATAACAGATACCCGGGAGTGAGTTACAGACTGGAATCTAATCAAGGGGTTCGGGGTGGTTAATATATATAGAATAACAGATACCCGGGAGTGAGTTGCAGACTGGAATCTAATCGAGGGGTTCGGGGGGGTTTATATATAGAATAACAGATACCCGGGAGTGAGTTATAGACTGGGATCTAA
Source organism: Isurus oxyrinchus (assembly GCA_026770705.1). NCBI lineage: Eukaryota > Metazoa > Chordata > Chondrichthyes > Lamniformes > Lamnidae > Isurus > Isurus oxyrinchus. The sequence continues at coordinate 36,317 of JANJGN010003163.1, forward strand.
TCGAGGAGTTCAGGGGGTTTATAAATTGAATAACAGATACCCTGGAGTGAGTTACAGACTGGAATCTAACAGAGGGGTTCGGGGTGGTTTATATTTCGAATCACTGATACCCAGGAGCGTGTTACAGCCAGGAATCTTATCGAGGGGTTCGGGATGATTTATATATAGAATAACAGATACCCGGGAATGAGTTACAGACTGGAATCTAATCGAGGGGTTCGGGATGGTTTATATATAGTATAACAGATACCCGGGAGTGAGTTACAGACTGGAATCTAATCGAGGGGTTCGGGATGGTTTATATATAGAACAACAGATACCCGGGAATGAGTTACAGGCTGGAATCTAATCGACGGGTTCGAGTGGTTTATATATAGAATAACAGATACCCGGGAGTGAGTTACAGGCTGGAATCTAATCGACGGGTTCGAGTGGTTTATATATAGAATAACAGATACCCGGGAGTGAGTTACAGACTGGAATCTAATCGGGGAGTTCGGGGGGATTTGTACATAGAATAACAGATACCCGAGAGTGAGTTACAGACTGGAATCTAATCGAGTGCTTCGGGCGGGGTTTATATATAGAATAACAGATACCCGGGAGTGAGTTACAGACTGGAATCTAATTGAGGGGTTCGGGATGGTTTATATATAGAATAACAGATACCCGGGAGTGAGTTACAGTCTGGAATCTAATTGAGGGGTTCGGGATGGTTTATATATAGAATAACAGATACCCGGGAGTTAGATACAGACTGGAATCTAATCAAGGCGTTCGGGGTGGTTTATATATCGAATAACAGATACTCGGGAGTGAGTTACAGACTGGAATCTAATCGAGGGGTTCGGGGTGGTTTATATATAGAATAGTAGATACCCAGGAGTGAGTTGCAGGCTGGAATCTAATCGAATGCTTCGGGGTGGATTATATATCGAATAACAGATACCTGGGAGTGAGTTACAGACTGGAAACTAATCAAGGGGTTCAGGGTGCTTTATATATGGAATAACAGATACCCGGGAGTGAGTTACAGACTGGAATCTAATCGAGGGGTTCGGGGGTGTTTATATACAGAATAACAGATACCCGAGAGTGGGTTACAGACTGAAATCTAATCAAGGGTTCGGGTGGTTTATATTTGAATAACAGATACCCGGGAGTGAGTTACAGACTGGAATCTAATCGAGGCGTTCGGGGAGGTTTATATATAGAATAACAGATACCCGGGAGTGAGTTACAGACTGGAATCTAATCGAGAGGCTCGAGGTGGTTTATATATAGAATAACAGATATCCGGGAGTGAGATACAGACTGGAATCTAATTGAGGCGTTCAGGGTGTTTATATATAGAATAACAGATACCCGGGGGTGAGTTACAGACTGGAATCAAATCGAGAGGTTCGGGTGGTTTATATATAGAATAACAGATACCCGGGAGTGAGTTACTGACTGGAATCTAATCAGGGGGTTCGGGGGGTTTATATATAGAATAACAGATACCCGGGAGTTAGTTACAGACTGGAATCTAATCTAGGGGTTCGGGATGGTTTATATATAGAATAACAGATACCCAGGAGTGAGTTACAGATTGGAATCTAATTGAGATGTTCGGGGACGTTTCTATATAGAATAACAGATACCCGAGAGTTAGTTACAGACTGGAATCTAATCGAAGGGTTCGGGATGGTTTATATATAGAATAACAGATACCCGGGAGTGAGTTACAGACTGGAATCTAATCAAGGGTTCGGGTGGTTTATATTTGAATAACAGATACCCGGGAGTGAGTTACAGACTGGAATCTAATCGAGGGGTTTGGGGTGGTTTATATATAGAATAATAGATACCCGGGACTGAGTTACAGTCTGGAATCTAATCGAGGGGCTCATGGGGGTGATTTATAAATAGAATAACAGATACCCGGGGGTGAGTTACAGACTGGAATCTGATTAAAGGGTTTGGGTGGATTATATACAGAATAACAGATACACAGAAGTGAGTTACAGACTGGAATCTAATCGAGGGGTTCGGAGTGGTTTATGTATAGAATAGCAGATATCCGGGAGTGAGTTACAGACTGGAATCTAATCAAGGGGTTCGGGGTGATTAATATATAGGATAATAGATACCTGGGAGTTTGTTACAGACTGGAATCTAATCGAATGGTTCGGGGTGTTTACATATAGAATATCAGGCACACGGGAGTGAGTTACAGACTGGAATCTGATTAAAGGGTTTGGGTGGGCTATATACAGAATAACAGATACACAGAAGTGAGTTACAGACTAGAATCTAATTGAGGGGTTCGGGGTCGTTTATGTATAGAATAACAGATACCCGGGAGTGAGTTACAGACTGGAATCTAATCAAGGGGTTCGGGGTGGTTTATATATAGAATAACAGATACCCGGGAGTGAGTTGCAGACTGGAATCTAATCGAGGGGTTCGGGGGGGTTTATATATAGAATAACAGATACCCGGGAGTGAGTTATAGACTGGAATCTAATCGAGGAGTTCAGGGGGTTTATAAATTGAATAACAGATACCCTGGAGTGAGTTACAGACTGGAATCTAACAGAGGGGTTCGGGGTGGTTTATATATAGAACAACAGATACCCGGGAATGAGTTACAGGCTGGAATCTAATCGATGGGTTCGAGTGGTTTCTATATAGAATAACAGATACCCGGGAGTGAGTTACAGACTGGAATCTAATCGGGGATTCGGGGGGATTTGTACATAGAATAACAGATACCCGAGAGTGAGTTACAGGCTGGAATCTGATTAAAGGGTTTGGGTGGGCTATATACAGAATAACAGATACACAGAAGTGAGTTACAGACTAGAATCTAATTGAGGGGTTCGGGGTCGTTTATGTATAGAATAACAGATACCCGGGAGTGAGTTACAGACTGGAATCTAATCAAGGGGTTCGGGGTGGTTTATATATAGAATAACAGATACCCGGGAGTGAGTTGCAGACTAGAATCTAATCGAGGGGTTCGGGGGGGTTTATATATAGAATAACAGATACCCGGGAGTGAGTTATAGACTGGGATCTAATCGAGGAGTTCAGGGGGTTTATAAATTGAATAACAGATACCCTGGAGTGAGTTACAGACTGGAATCTAACAGAGGGGTTCGGGGTGGTTTATATTTCGAATCACTGATACCCAGGAGCGTGTTACAGCCAGGAATCTTATCGAGGGGTTCGGGATGATTTATATATAGAATAACAGATACCCGGGAATGAGTTACAGACTGGAATCTAATCGAGGGGTTCGGGATGGTTTATATATAGTATAACAGATACCCGGGAGTGAGTTACAGACTGGAATCTAATCGAGGCGTTCGGGGTGGTTTATATATCGAATAACAGATACTCGGGAGTGAGTTACAGACTGGAATCTAATCGAGGGGTTCGGGGTGGTTTATATATAGAATAATAGATACCCAGGAGTGAGTTGCAGGCTGGAATCTAATCGAATGCTTCGGGGTGGACTATATATCGAATAACAGATACCTGGGAGTGAGTTACAGACTGGAATCCAATCAAGGGGTTCACAGTGGTTTATATATAGAATAAATGATATCCGGGAGTGAGATACAGACTGGAATTTAATCGATTGTTTTGGGTGCGTTTATATATAGAATAACAGATACCCGGGAGTGAGATACAGACTGGAATCTAATCGAGGAGTTCAGGGTGGTTTAAATATAGAATAACAGATAACCGGGAGTGAGTTGCAGGCTGGAATTTAATCAAGGGGTTCGGGGTGGTTTATATATAGAAAAGCAGATACCCGGGAGTGAGTTACAGACTGGAATCTAATGGAGGGGTTCGGGATGGTTTATATAGAGAATAACAGATACCCGGGAGTGAGTTACAGACTGGAATCTAATCGAATGCTTCGGGGTGGATTATATGTCGAATAACAGATACCTGGGAGTGAGTTACAGACTGGAATCCAATCAAGGGGTTCACAGTGGTTTATATATAGAATAAATGATATCCGGGAGTGAGATACAGTCTGGAATTTAATCGAGTGTTTTGGCTGCGTTTATATATAGAATAACAGATACCCGGGAGTGAGTTGCAGACTGGAATCTAATTGAGGGGTTCAGGGTGGTTTAAATATAGAATAACAGATAACCGAGAGTGAGTTATAGACTGGAATCTAATCGAGGGTTTCGGGGTGCTGTATATATAGAATAACAGATACCAGGGAGTGAGTTACAGACTGGAATCTAATCGAGGGGTTCGGAATGGTTTATATATAGAATAACAAATACCCGGGAGTGAGTTACAGACTGGAATCTAATCGAGGGGTTCGGAATGGTTTATATATAGAATAACAGATACCCGAGAGTGAGTTACAGGCTGGAATCTAATCGAGGGGTACGGGATGGTTTATATATAGAAAAACGATACCCGTGTGTGAGTTACAGACTGGAATCTAATCGAGGGGTTCAGGGTGTTTATATATAGAATAACAGATACCCGGGGGTGAGTTACAAACTGGAATCTAATCGAGGGGTTTGAGTGGTTTATTTATAGAATAACAGATACCCGGCAGTGAGTTACAGACTGGAATCTAATCGGGGGGTTCAGGGGGATTTGTATATAGAATAACATATACCCGAGAGTGAGTTACAGGCTGGAAACTAATCGAGGGGTTCGGGATGGTTTATATATAGAATAACAGATACCCGGGAGTGAGATACAGACTGGAATCTAATCAAGGCGTTCGGGGTGGTTTATATATCGAATAGCAGATACCCGGGAGTGAGTTACAGACTGGAATCGAAACGAATGCTTCGGGGTGGATTATATATCGAATAACAGATACCTGGGAGTGAGTTACAGACTGGAATCCAATCAAGGGGTTCACAGTGGTTTATATATAGAATAAATGATATCCGGGAGTGAGATACAGTCTGGAATTTAATCGAGTGTTTTGGGTGCGTTTATATATAGAATAACAGATACCCGGGAGTGAGTTACAGACTGGAATCTAATTGAGGGGTTCAGGGTGGTTTAAATATAGAATAACAGATAACCGAGAGTGAGTTATAGACTGGAATCTAATCGAGGGTTTCGGGGTGCTGTATATATAGAATAACAGATACCAGGGAGTGAGTTACAGACTGGAATCTAATCGAGGGGTTCGGAATGGTTTATATATAGAATAACAGATACCCGGGAGTGAGTTACAGGCTGGAATCTAATCGAGGGGTACGGGATGGTTTATATATAGAAAAACGATACCCGTGTGTGAGTTACAGACTGGAATCTAATCGAGGGGTTCAGGGTGTTTATATATAGAATAACAGATACCCGGCAGTGAGTTACAGACTGGAATCTAATCGGGGGGTTCAGGGGGATTTGTATATAGAATAACATATACCCGAGAGTGAGTTACAGGCTGGAAACTAATCGAGGGGTTCGGGATGGTTTATATATAGAATAACAGATACCCGGGAGTGAGATACAGACTGGAATCTAATCAAGGCGTTCGGGGTGGTTTATATATCGAATAACAGATACTCGGGAGTGAGTTACAGACTGGAATCTAATCGAGGGGATCGGGTGGTTAAGATATCGAATAACAGATACCTGGGAGTGAGTTACAGACTGGAATCTAATCAAGGGGTTCGGGATGGTTTATATATAGAATAACAGATACCCGGGAGTGAGTTACAGACTGGAATCTAATCGAATGCTTCGGGGAGGTTTATGTATAGAATAACAGATACCTGGGAATGAGTTACAGACTGGAATCCAATCAAGGGGTTCACAGTGGTTTATATATAGAATAAATGATATCCGGGAGTGAGATACAGACTGGAATTTAATCGAGTGTTTTGGGTGCTTTTATATATAGAATAACAGATACCCGGGAGTGAGTTACACACTGGAATCTAATCGAGGGGTTCGGGGTGGTTTATATATAGAATAATAGATACCCGGGAGTGAGTTACAGACTGGAAATCTAATCGAGGGGTTCGGGATGGTTTATATAGAGAATAACAGATACCCGGGAGTGAGTTATAGACTGGAATCTAATCGAATGCTTCGGGGTGGATTATATATCGAATAACAGATACCTGGGAGTGAGATACAGACTGGAATCTAATCGAGGAGTTCAGGGTGTTTATATATAGAACAGATACCCGGGGGTGAGTTACAGACTGGAATCTAATCGAGCGGTTCGGGTGGTTTATATATAGAATAACAGATACCCAGCAGTGAGATGCAGACTGGAATCTAATCGAGGGGTTTGAGTGGTTAATTTATAGAATAACAGATACCCGGCAGTGAGTTACAGACTGGAATCTAATCGGGGGGTTCAGGGGGATTTGTACATAGAATAACATATACCCGAGAGTGAGTTACAGGCTGGAAACTAATTGAGGGGTTCGGGATGGTTTATATATAGAATAACAGATACCCGGGAGTGAGTTGCAGACTGGAATCTAATCGAGGGGATCGGGAGGGTTTATATATAGAATAACAGATTCCCGGGAGTGAGTTACAGACTGGAATCTAATTGAGATGTTCGGGGTGGTTTATATATAGAATAACAGATACCTGGGAGTGACTTGCAGACTGGAATCTAATTGAGGGGTTCGGGATGGTTTATATATAGAATAACAGATACCCGGGAGTGAGATACAGACTGGAATCTAATCAAGGCGTTCGGGGTGGTTTATATATCGAATAACAGATACTCGGGAGTGAGTTACAGACTGGAATCTAATCGAGGGGATCGGGTGGTTAAGATATCGAATAACAGATACCTGGGAGTGAGTTACAGACTGGAATCTAATCAAGGGGTTCGGGATGGTTTATATATAGAATAACTGATACCCGGGAGTGAGTTACAGACTGGAATCTAATCGAATGCTTCGGGGTGGTTTATGTATAGAATAAACAGATACCTGGGAGTGAGTTACAGACTGGAATCTAATTGAATGCTTCGGGGTGGTTTATGTATAGAATAACAGATACCTGGGAGTGAGTTACAGACTGGAATCCAATCAAGGGGTTCAGTCGTTTATATATAGAATAAATGATATCCGGGAGTGAGATACAGACTGGAATTTAATCGAGTGTTTTGGGTGCGTTTATATATAGAATAACAGATACCCGGGAGTGAGTTACACACTGGAATCTAATCGAGGGGTTCGGGGTGGTTTATATATAGAATAATAGATACCCGGGAGTGAGTTGCAGGCTGGAATCTCATCAAGGGGTTTGGGGTGGTTTATATATAGAATAACAGATACCCGGGAGTGAGTTACAGACTGGAATCTAATCGAGGGGTTCGGGATGGTTTATATAGAGAATAACAGATACCCGGGAGTGAGTTACAGACTGGAATCTAATCGAATGCTTCGGGGTGGATTATATATCGAATAACAGATACCTGGGAGTGAGTTACAGACTGGAATCTAATCGAGGGGTTCGGGGTGGTTTATATATAGAATAACAGATACCCGGGAGTGAGTTACAGACTGGAAACTAATCGAGGGGTTCGGGTGGTTTATATATAGAATAACAGATGCCCGGGAGTGAGTTACAGACTGGAATCTAATCGAGAGGTTCGGGGTGGTTTACATATAGAATAACAGATACCCGGGAGTGAGATACAGACTGGAATCTAATCGAGGAGTTCAGGGTGTTTATATATAGAACAGATACCCGGGGGTGAGTTACAGACTGGAATCAAATCGAGCGGTTCGGGTGGTTTATATATAGAATAACAGATACCCAGCAGTGAGATACAGACTGGAATCTAATCGAGGAGTTCGGGGGAGTTTATATATAGAATAACAGATACCCGGGAGTGAGTTACAGACTGGAATCTGATTAAAGGGTTTGGGTGGGTTATATACAGAATAACAGATACACAGAAGTGAGTTACAGACTGGAATCTAATCAAGGCGTTCGGGGTGATTAATATATAGGATAATAGATACCTGGGAGTTTGTTACAGACTGGAATCTAATCGAATGGTTCGGGGTGTTTACATATAGAATATCAGGCACACGGGAGTGAGTTACAGACTGGAATCTAATCGAGGTGTTCGGGGTGTTTATATATAGAACAACAGATACCCGGGAGTCAGTTACAGGGTGGAATCTGATTGGTGGACCGGTTTTGGGGACCGAGGGTGTTTCTGTTTAGCGATGGTGACACCCAGGTTTCCGGAATGTTTTCCAGGTCCTCCTCCCGGAGCAGCCTAAACCTGAGCCGCATCAGTCCGGACTCTCCGTGTGGCCGCTTCTCGCCGGACCCCGGAGATCGCCGCCCGCCTTCGCTCGAGGATGATGGGCTGCATCTCGCCCGGGGGGTCTTCGAACCCCGGAACCTGCTCAGCCTGTTCGATGAGTCGATGGAGGGCGACTGAACCGTGGCTTGTTCTGTTGCTGTGTGGGGGAAGGGGGAGTGGGAGGTGGGGGGGAAGGGAGATGTCCGGCCCCTCCCACCCGCCCCCTCCCACGTCCCTCCCCCTCCCACGTCCCTCCCCCCCGCCCCCTCCCCCTCCCCCCCGCCTCCTCCCCGCCCCCTCCCCCTCCCACGTCCCTCCCCCCCGCCCCCTCCCACGTCCCTCCCCCCCGCCCCCTCCCACGTCCCTCCCCCCCGCCCCCTCCCACGTCCCTCCCCCCCGCCCCCTCCCACGTCCCTCCCTCGTCCCTCCCTCCCCCCCCGGCTCCTCCCACATCCCTCCCCCCGCCCCCTCCCACGTCCCTTCCTCGTCCCTCCCTCCCCCCCGGCTCCTCCCACGTCCCTCCCCCCCCGGCTCCTCCCACGTCCCTGCCCTCCCACTCCCCTCCCCCCCACGTCCCCCCCTCCCCCCCACGTCCCCCCCTCCCCTCCCACGTCCCTCCCCTCCCACGTCCCTCCCACGTCCTCCCCCTCCCCCTCCCACCTCCCACGTCCCTCTCCCTCCCCTGGCCGTCCCACGTCCCTCCCCCTCCCCTCCCCCTCCCACGTCCCTCCCCCTCCCACGTCCCTCCCCCTCCCACGTCCCCGTCCCTCCCCCTCCCACATCCCTCCCCCACATCCCCACCCCCTCAACCTGCTGTCCTTGCCCATCGCCATCTGAGACTATAGGCTCACTGGCGCCACCATCAGGCTTGGTTGGGGGGGGGGTGGTGAAGGCAGCGCTCGGGTGGGAGGTGAGCTGCGGAGTGGGTGTGGAGGGCGTGGTCATTAGGAGAGATCCCATTGTGACCACTGGTAGGATGATTTTAACAAGGGAGCGCCGCTCTGTGGGAGGGTCAGTGCTGAGGGAGCGCCGCACTGTCGGAGGGTCAGTGCTGAGGGAGAGCCGCACTGTCGGAGGGTCAGTGCTGAGGGAGCGCCGCACTGTGGGAGGGTCAGTGCTGAGGGAGCGCCGCACTGTGGGAGGGTCAGTGCTGAGGGAGCGCCGCACTGTCGGAGGGTCAGTGCTGAGGGAGCGCCGCACTGTCGGAGGGTCAGTGCTGAGGGAGCGCCGCACTGTCGGAGGGTCAGCGCTGAGGGAGCACCGCACTGTCGGAGGGTCAAGTACTGAGGGAGAGCCGCACTGTCGGAGGGTCAGTGCTGTGGGAGAGCCGCACTGTCGGAGGGTCAGTACTGAGGGAGTGCCGCGCTGTGGGAGGGTCAGTACTGAGGGAGCGCCGCACTGTGGGAGGGTCAGTGCTGAGGGAGTGCCGCACTGTGGGAGGGTCAGTGCTGAGGGAGCGCCGCACTGTGGGAGGGTCAGCGCTGAGGGAGCGCCGCACTGTCGGAGGGTCAGTGCTGAGGGAGCGCCGCACTGTGGGAGGGTCAGCGCTGAGGGAGCGCCGCACTGTCGGAGGGTCAGTGCTGAGGGAGCGCCGCAATGTGGGAGGGTCAGTGCTGAGGGAGAGCCGCACTGTGGGAGGGTCAGCGCTGAGGGAGCGCCGCACTGTCGGAGGGTCAGTGCTGAGGGAGCGCCGCACTGTCGGAGGGTCAGTGCTGAGGGAGCGCCGCAATGTGGGAGGGTCAGTGCTGAGGGAGAGCCGCACTGTCGGAGGGTCAGTATTCCCCCTCCCTCTCCGCTCCTCACTCTCGACCTCCACCTCCCCTCCCTCCCTCGCTTGTCGCCCTCCTCCTCCCTCGCTGCTTCACTCCCTCTTGTCCCTGCGTTCCCTGCTGTCTCAGGAACAGCTCCGGAGCTCTGGGAGTGGGAGAGGGGAAAGCCCTCCTCCCGTGCTGTGTGCTGGGGCAGGAAGCTCCCGGTGACTGGCCGAGTTTTATCGGATGTTAGCGTTAATTGCTGAGGTTTCCTTGTGTAAATAGATATATAAATAAAGGATTTCTGCAGGATTTTATAAGGGACGGCCTCACTGACTTGGTTCTCTTCGCTCCAAATGGTCCACTGTTCAGAATCATCACTGCAACATTGGTATTCTACATCACGGGGTTAGATAGAGAGCAAATCTCCCTCTACACTGTCCCCATCAAACACACCCAGGACAGGTAGAGCATGGGGTTAGATACAGGGTAAAGCTCCCTCTACACCGTCCCTATCAAACACTCCCAGGACAGGTACAGCACGGGGTTAGATACAGAGTAAAGCTCCCTCTACACCGTCCCCATCAAACACTCCCAGGACAGGTACAGCACGGGGTTAGATACAGGGTAAAGCTCCCTCTACACCGTCCCCATCAAACACTCCCAGGACAGGTACAGCACGGGTTAGATACAGAGTAAAGCTCCCTCTACACTGTCCCCATCAAACACTTCCAGGACAGGTACAGCACGGGGTTAGATACAGAGTAAAGCTCCCTCTACACTGTCCCCATCAAACACTCCCAGGACAGGTACAGCACGGGGTTAGATACAGGGTAAAGCTCCCTCTACACCGTCCCCATCAAACACTCCCAGGACAGGTACAGCACGGGTTAGATACAGGGTAAAGCTCCCTCTACACCGTCCCCATCAAACACTCCCAGGACAGGTACAGCACGGGGTTAGATACAGAGTAAATCTCCCTCAACACCGTCCCCATCAAACACTCCCAGGACAGGTACAGCACGGGGTTAGATACAGAGTAAAGCTCCCTCAACACCGTCCCCATCAAACACTCCCAGGACAAGTACAGCAAGGGGTTAGATACAGAGTAAATCTCCCTCAACACCGTCCCCATCAAACACTCCCAGGACAGGTACAGCACGGGGTTAGATACAGAGTAAAGCTCCCTCTACACCGTCCCCATCAAACACTCCCAGGACAGGTACAGCACAGGGTTAGATACAGAGTAAAGCTCCCTCTACACCGTCCCCATCAAACACTCCCAGGACAGGTACAGCACGGGGTTAGATACAGAGTAAAGCTCCCTCTACACCGTCCCCATCAAACACTCCCAGGACAGGTACAGCACAGAATTAGATACAGAGTAAAGCTCCCTCTACACTGTCCCCATTAAACACTCTCAGGACAAGTACAGCACGGGGTTAGATACAGAGTAAAGCTCCCTCTACACTGTCCCCATCAAACACTCCCAGGACAGGTACAGCACGGGGTTAGATACAGAGTAAAGCTCCCTCTACACTGTCCCCATCAAACACTCCCAGGACAGGTACAGCGTGGGGTTAGATACAGAGTAAAGCTCCCTCTACACTGTCCCCATCAAACACTCCAGGACAGGTACAGCGCGGGGTTAGATACAGAGTAAAGCTCTCTCTACACTGTCCCCATCAAACACTCCCAGGACAGGTACAGCACGGGGTTAGATACAGACTAAAGTTCCCTCTACACCGTCCCCATCAAACACTCCCAGCTCAGGTACAGCACGGGGTTAGATACAAAGTAAATCACCCTCTACACCATCCCCATCAAACACTCCCAGGACAGGGACAGCACGGGGTTAGATACAGAGTAAAGCTCCCTCAACACCGTCCCCATCAAACACTCCCAGGACAGGTACAGCACGGGGTTATTTACAGAGTAAAGCTCCATCTACACCGTCCCCATCAAACACTCCCAGGACAGGTACAGCACGCGGTTAGATACAGAGTAAATCACCCTCTACACTATCCCCATCAAACACTCCCAGGACAGGGACAGCACGGGGTTAGATACAGAGTAAAGTTCCCTCTACACCGTCCCCATCAAACACTCCCAGGACAGGTACAGCACGCGGTTAGATACAGAGTAAATCACCCTCTACACTATCCCCATCAAACACTCCCAGGACAGGGACAGCACGGGGTTAGATACAGAGTAAAGTTCCCTCTACACCGTCCCCATCAAACACTCCAGGACAGGTACAGCACGGGGTTAGATACAGAGTAAAGCTCCCTCTACACTGTCCCCATCAAACACTCCCAGGACAGGTACAGCACGGGGTTAGATACAGAGTAAATCTCCCTCTACACTGTCACCATCAACCACTCCCAGGACAGGTACAGCACGGGGTTAGATACAGAGTAAAGCTCCATCTACACCGTCCCCATCAAACACTCCCAGGACAGGTACAGCACGGGGTGAGATACAGAGTAAAGCTCCCTCTACACCGTCCCCATCAAACACTCCCAGGACAGGTACAGCACGGGGTTAGATACAGAGTAAACCTCCCTCTACACTGTCCCCATCAACCACTCCCAGGACAGGTACAGCACGGGGTTAGATACAGAGTAAAGCTCCATCTACACCGTCCCAATCAAACACTCCCAGGACAGGTACAGCACGGGGTGAGATACAGAGTAAAGTTCCCTCTACACCGTCCCCATCAAACACTCCCAGCTCAGGTACAGCACGGGGTTAGATACAGAGTAAGTCACCCTCTACACCGTCCCCATCAAACACTCCCAGGACAGGTACAGCACGGGGTTAGATACAGAGTAAAGCTCCCTCTACACCGTCCCCATCAAACACTCCCAGGACAGGTACAGCACGGGGTTAGATACAGAGTAATGCTCCCTCTACACCGTCCCCCATGAAACACTCCCAGGACAGGTACAGCACAGGGTTAGATACAGAGTAAAGCTCCCTCTACACCGTCCCCATCAAACACTCCCAGGGCAGGTACAGCACGGGGTTAGATGCAGAGTAAAGCTCCCTCTACACTGTCCCCATCAAACACTCCCAGGACAGGTACAGCACGGGGATAAATGCAGAGTAAAGCTCCCTCTACACTGTCCCCATCAAACACTCCCAGGACAGGTACAGCACGGGGTTAGATACAGAGTAAATCACCCTCTACACTGTCCCCATCAAACACTCCCAGGACAGGTACAGCACGGTGTTAGATACAGAGTAAAGCTCCCACTACACCGTCCCCATCAAACACTCCCAGGACAGGTACAGCACGGTGTTAGATACAGAGTAAAGCTCCCTCTACACTGTCCCCATCAAACACTCCCAGGACAGGTACAGCACGGGGTTAGATACAGAGTAAAGCTCCCTCTACACTGTCCCCATCAAACACTCCCAGGACAGGTACAGCATGGGGTTAGATACAGAGTAAAGCTCCCTCTACACTGTCCCCATCAAACACTCCCAGGACAGGTACAGCACGGGGTAAGATACAGAGTAAAGCTCCCTCTACACTGTCCCCATCAAAACACTCCCAGGACATGTACAGCACGGGGTTAGATACAGAGTAAAGCTCCCTCTACACTGTCCCCATCAAACACTCCCAGGACAGGTACAGCACGGGGTTAGATACAGAGTAAAGCTCCCTCTACACTGTCCCCATCAAACACTCCCAGGACAGGTACAGCACGGGGTTAGATACAGAGTAAAACTCCCTCTACACTGTCCCCATCAAACACTCCCAGGACAGGTACAGCACGGTGTTAGATACAGAGTAAAGCTCCCACTACACCGTCCCCATCAAACACTCCAGGA
>JANJGN010003164.1:0-50172 GCA_026770705.1 Isurus oxyrinchus
TCGCCCTTTCTCTCTCTCTACCTCGCGCTGTCTCTCTCTCTCCCTCACACTGTCTCTCTCTCTCCCTCGTGCTGTCTCTCTCTCACCCTCGCGCTGTCTCACTGCTTGACGTGCGCTGTCACTCTCTCTCCCTTGCGCTTTCTCTCTCTCCCTCGTGCTGTCTCTCTCTCTCTCCCTTGCGCTGTCTCTCTCTCTCTCTCCCTCACGCTGTATCTCTCTCTCTCCCTTGCGCTGTATCTCTCTCTCTACCTCGCACTGTCTCTATCCCTCGTGCTGTCTCTCTCTCCCTTGCACAGTCTCTCTTTCTCTCCCTCGCGCTGTCTCTCTCTCACTCGCCCTGTCTCCCTCTCTCCCTCGCACTGTCTCCTTCTCTACATCGCACTGTTTGTCTCTCTCCCTCGCGCTGTCATTCTCTCTCCCTCGCGCTGTCTATCTCTCTCCCTTGCCCTTTCTCTCTCTCTCTACGTCCATTGCGCTGTCTCTCTCTCTCCCTCGTGCTGTCTCTCCCTCTCCCTCGCGCTGTCTCTCTCTCTCCCTCATGCTGTCTCTCCCTCTCCCTCGCCCTGTCTCTCCCTCTCCCTTGTCCTGTCTCTCCCTCTCCCTTGTGCTGTCTCTCCTTCACCCTTGCACTGTCTCTCCATGTCCCTTGCGCTGTCTCTCCCTCACCCTTGCGCTGTCTCTCCCTATCCCTTGCGCTGTCTCTCTCTCTGCCCCGCGTTGTCTCCCGTTCTGCCTCGCGCTATCTCCCTCACTCCCTCACACTGTCTCCCTCTCTGCCTCACACTGTCTCCCTCTCTCCCTCGTGCTGTCTGTCTCTCTCCCTCGCGCTGTCTGTCTCTCTCCCTCGTGCTGTCTGTCTCTCTTCCTCGTGCTGTCTGTCTCTCCCCCTCGTGCTGTCTGTCTCTCTCCCTCGCCCTTTCTCTCTCTCTACCTCGCGCTGTCTCTCTCTCTCCCTCACACTGTCTCTCTCTCTCCCTCGTGTTGTCTCCCTCTCTCCCTCACACTGTCTCCCTCTCTCCCTCGCGCTGTCTCTCTCTCTCCCTCGCGCTGTCTCACTGCTTGATGTGCGCTGTCACTCTCTCTCCCTTGCGCTTTCTCTCTCTCCCTCACGCTGTATCTCTCTCTCTCCCTTGCACAGTCTCTCTTTCTCTCCCTCGCGCTGTCTCTCTCTCTCCCTCGCGCTGTCTCCCTCCCTCGCAAAATCTCTCCCTCCCTCGCGCTGGCTCTGTCTCTCACCTGCGCTGTCTCTCTCTCTCCCTTGCGATGTCTTTCACTCTCCCTTGCGCTGTCACTCTCTCTCCCTCGCGCTGTCACTCTGTCCCTCGCGCTGTCTCTCTCTCTCCCTTGCACTGCTTCTCTCTCTACCTTGGGCTTTCACTCTCTCTCCCTTGCGCTGTTACTCTCTCTCCCTTCCGCTCTCTTTCTCTCCCTTGCACTGTCTCTCTCTCCCTCGCACTGTATCTCTCTCGCTCGCACTATCTCTCTCTCCCTCACGCTGTCTCTCTCTCTCTCCCTTGCTCTGTCTGTCTCACTCTCCCTTGTGATGTCCCTCTCTGTCCCTTGCGCTGTCTCTTTCTCTGCCTCGCACTGACTCTCTCTCTGCCTTGCGCTGTCTCTCTCTCTCCCTCGCGCTGTCTCCCTTTCTCCCTAATGCTGTCTCCCTCCCTTGCACAATCTCCCTCTCTACCTCATGCTGTCTCCCTCTCTCCTCGTGCTGTCTTCCACTCAGCCTCGCATTGTCTCCCTCTCTGCCTTGCGCTGTCTCCCTCTCTGTCTCACGCTGTCTCCCTCTCTTACCTCGCGCTGTCTCCCTCTCTGCCTCGCGCTGTCTCCCTCTCTGCCTCGCGCTGTCTCCCTCTCTGCCTCGTGCTGTCTCCCTCTCTGCCTCGCGCTGTCTCCCTCTCTCCCTCGTGCTATCTCCCTCTCTCGCTCGCGCTGTCTCCCTCTCACCCTCACGCAGACTCCCTCTCACCCTTGCGCTGTCTTCTTCGTGCTGTATCCCTCTTTCCCTCGCGCTGTCTACCTCTCTCCCTCGTGCTGTCTCCCTCTCTACCACGTGCTGTCTCCCTCTCTCCCTCGCGCTGTCTCCCTCTGTCCCTTGCCCTGTCTCCCTCTCTCACTCGCCCTGTCTCCCTCTCTCCCTCGCACTGTCTCCTTCTCTACATCGCACTGTTTGTCTCTCTCCCTCGCGCTGTCAGTCTCTCTCCCTCGTGCTGTCTCTCCCTCTCCCTCGCACTGTCTCTCCCTCTCCCTTGTGCTGTCTCTCCTTCTCCCTTGCGCTGTCTCTCCCTGTCCCTTGTGCTGTCTCTCCCTGTCACTTGCGCTGTCTCTCCCTATCCCTTGCGCTGTCTCTCCCTCTCCCTTGCACTGTCTCTCTCTCTACCTTGCGCTGTCCAAATCCATTGCACTGTCTCTCTCTCTCCCTCGCGCTGTCTCTCTCTCTCCCTCGCGCTGTCTCCCTCTCTCCCTCGTGCTGTCTATCACTCGCCCTTTCCCTTTCTCTCTCTCTACCTCACAGTGTCTCCCTCTCTGCCACGCGCTGTCTCCCTCTCTGCCCCGTACTGTCTCCCGTTCTGCCTCGCGCTGTCTCCCTCACTCCCTTTTACTGTGTCCCTCTCTCCCTCGCGCTGTCTCCCTCTCTCCCTCACACTGTCTCCCTCTCTCCCTCGCGCCGTCTGTCTCTCTCCCTCGCGCTGTCTGTCTCTCTCCCTCGCGCTGTCTGTCTCTCTCCCTCGCGCTGTCTGTCTCTCTCCCTCGCGCTGTCTGTCTCTCTCCCTCATGCTGTCTGTCTCTCTCCCTCGCGCTGTCTGTCTCTCTCCCTCGCGCTGTCTGTCTCTCTCCCTCGCCCTTTCTCTCTCTCTACCTCGCGCTGTCTCTCTCTCTCCCTCACACTGTCTCTCTCTCTCCCTCGTGCTGTCTCTCTCACCCTCGCGCTGTCTCACTGCTTGACGTGCGCTGTCACTCTCTCTCCCTTGCGCTTACTCTCTCTCCCTCGTGCTGTCTCTGTCTTTCACCCTTGCGCTGTCTCTCTCTCTCTCTCCCTCACGCTGTATCTCTCTCTCTCTCCCTTGCGCTGTATCTCTCTCTCTACCTCGCACAGTCTCTCTTTCTCTCCCTCGTGCTGTCTCTCTCTCACTCCATCGCACTGTCTCTCTCTCTCCCTCGCGCTGTCTCCCTCCCTCGCAAAATCTCTCCCTCCCTCGTGCTGTCTCTCTCTCTCTCCCTTGCGCTGTTTCTCTCTCTCCCTTGCGGTGTTTCTCTCTCTCCCTTGCTCGGTCTGTCTCTCTCTCCCTTGCTCTGTCTATCTCTCTCCCTTTCTCTGTCTCTCTCTCTACATTGCGCTTTCTTTCACTCTCCCTTGTGATGTCCCTCTCTGTCCCTTGCGCTGTCTCTTTCTCTGCCTCGCACTGACTCTCTCTCTGCCTTGCGCTCTCTCTCTCTCTCCCTCGCGCTGTCTCCCTTTCTCCCTAATGCTGTCTCCCTCCCTTGCACAGTCTCCCTCTCTACCTCATGCTGTCTCCCTCTCTGCCTCACGCTGTCTCCCACTCAGCCTCGCATTGTCTCCCTCTCTGCCTCGCGCTGTCTCCCTCTCTGCCTCGCGCTGTCTCCCTCTCTGCCTCGCGCTGTCTCCCTCTCTGCCTCGCGCTGTCTCCCTCTCTGCCTCGTGCTGTCTCCCTCTCTGCCTCGTGCTGTCTCCCTCTCTCCCTCGTGCTATCTCCCTCTCTCGCTCGCGCTGTCTCCCTCTCTCCCTCGCGCTGTCTCCCTATGTCCCTTGCCCTGCCTCCCTCTCTCACTCGCCCTGTCTCCCTCTCTCCCTCGCACTGTCTCCTTCTCTACATCGCACTGTTTGTCTCTCTCCCTTGCGCTGTCATTCTCTCTCCCTTGCGCTGTCCAAATCCATTGCACTGTCTCTCTCTCTCCCTCGCGCTGTCTCTCTCTCTCCCTCAGGCTGTCTCCCTCTCTCCCTCGTGCTGTCTATCTCTCTCCCTTTCCCTTTCTCTCTCTCTACCTCACAGTGTCTCCCTCTCTGCCACGCGCTGTCTCCCTCTCTGCCCCGCGCTGTCTCCCGTTCTGCCTCGCGCTGTCTCCCTCACTCCCTCGCACTGTCTCCCTCTTCCCTCACACTGTCTCCCTCTCTCCCTCGCGCTGTCTGTCTCTCTCCCTCGCGCTGTCTGTCTCTCTCTCTCGCGCTGTCTGTCTCTCTCCCTCGTGCTGTCTGTCTCTCTCCCTCGTGCTGTCTGTCTCTCTCCCTCGTGCTGTCTGTCTCTCTCCCTCGTGCTGTCTGTCTCTCTCCCTCGCCCTTTCTCTCTCTCTACCTCGCGCTGTCTCTCTCTCTCCCTCACACTGTCTCTCTCTCTCCCTCGTGCTGTCTCTCTCTCACCCTCGCGCTGTCTCACTGCTTGACGTGCGCTGTCACTCTCTCTCCCTTGCGCTTTCTCTCTCTCCCTCATGCTGTCTCTCTCTCTCTCCCTTGCGCTGTCTCTCTCTCTCTCTCCCTCACGCTGTATCTCTCTCTCTCCCTTGCGCTGTATCTCTCTCTCTACCTCGCACTGTCTCTATCCCTCGTGCTGTCTCTCTCTCCCTTGCACAGTCTCTCTTTCTCTCCCTCGCGCTGTCTCTCTCTCACTCGCCCTGTCTCCCTCTCTCCCTCGCACTGTCTCCTTCTCTACATCGCACTGTTTGTCTCTCTCCCTCGCGCTGTCATTCTCTCTCCCTCGCGCTGTCTATCTCTCTCCCTTGCCCTTTCTCTCTCTCTCTACGTCCATTGCGCTGTCTCTCTCTCTCCCTCGTGCTGTCTCTCCCTCTCCCTCGCGCTGTCTCTCTCTCTCCCTCATGCTGTCTCTCCCTCTCCCTCGCCCTGTCTCTCCCTCTCCCTTGTCCTGTCTCTCCCTCTCCCTTGTGCTGTCTCTCCTTCACCCTTGCACTGTCTCTCCCTGTCCCTTGCGCTGTCTCTCCCTCACCCTTGCGCTGTCTCTCCCTATCCCTTGCGCTGTCTCTCTCTCTGCCCCGCGTTGTCTCCCGTTCTGCCTCGCGCTATCTCCCTCACTCCCTCACACTGTCTCCCTCTCTGCCTCACACTGTCTCCCTCTCTCCCTCGCGCTGTCTGTCTCTCTCCCTCGCGCTGTCTGTCTCTCTTCCTCGTGCTGTCTGTCTCTCTCCCTCGTGCTGTCTGTCTCTCTCCCTCGCCCTTTCTCTCTCTCTACCTCGCGCTGTCTCTCTCTCTCCCTCACACTGTCTCTCTCTCTCCCTCTTGCTGTCTCTCTCTCTCCCTCGCGCTGTCTCACTGCTTGACGTGCGCTGTCACTATCTCTCCCTTGCGCTTTCTCTCTCTCCCTCGTGCTATCTCTCTCTCTCTCTCCCTTGCGCTGTCTCTCTCTCTCTCTCCCTCACGCTGTATCTCTCTCTCTACCTCGCGCTGTATCTCTCTCTCTAACTCGCACTGTCTCTCTCTCTCCCTCGCACTGTCTCTCTCTCACTCCATCGCACTGTCTCTCTCTCTCCCTCGCGCTGTCTCTCTCCCTCCCTCCCAAAATCTCTCCCTCCCTCGCGCTGGCTCTGTCTCTCACCTGCGCTGTCTCTCTCTCTCCCTCGTGCTGTCTCTCTCTCCCTTGCACAATCTCTCTCTCCCTCACGCTGTCTCTCTTTCTCTCCCTCACGCTGTCTCTCTTTCTCTCCCTCGCGTTGTCTCTCTCTCTCCCTTGCGCTGTTTCTCTCTCCCCCTTGGACTTTGACTCTCTCTCCCTTGCTCTGTCTCTCTCTATCTTGCACTGTGTCTCTCTCCCTCACACTGTCTCTCTCTATCCCTCGTGCTGTCTCTCTCCCTTGCACAGTCTCTCTTTCTCTCCCTCGCGCTCTCTCTCTCTCACTCCCTCGCACTGTCTCTCTCTCTCCCTCACGCTGTCTCTCTCCCTCCCTCGCAAAATCTCTCCCACCCTCGCGCTGGCTCTGTCTCTCACCTGCGCTGTCTCTCTCTCTCCCTTGCGATGTCTGTCACTCTCCCTTGCGCTGTCATTCTCTCTCCCTCATGCTGTCTATCTCTCTCCCTTTCCCTTTCTCTCTCTCTACCTCACAGTGTCTCCCTCTCTGCCACGCGCTGTCTCCCTCTCTGCCCCGCACTGTCTCCCGTTCTGCCTCGCGCTGTCTCCCGCTCTCCCTCGCGCTGTCTCCCTCTCTCCCTCACACTGTCTCCCTCTCTCCCTTGCGCTGTCTGTCTCTCTCCCTCGCGCTGTCTGTCTCTCTCCCTCATGCTGTCTGTCACTCTCCCTCGCGCTGTCTGTCTCTCTCCCTCGTGCTGTCTGTCTCTCTCCCTTGTGCTGTCTGTCTCTCTCCCTCGTGCTGTCTGTCTCTCTCCCTCGCCCTTTCTCTCTCTCTACCTCGCGCTGTCTCTCTCTCTCCCTCACACTGTCTCTCTCTCTCCCTTGTGCTGTCTCTCTCTCTCCCTCGCACTGTCTCACTGCTTGACGTGCGCTGTCACTCTCTCTCCCTTGCGCTTTCTCTATCTCCCTCGTGCTATCTCTCTCTCTCTCCCTTGCGCTGTCTCTCTCTCTCTCTCCCTCACGCTGTATCTCTCTCTCTCCCTTGCGCTGTATCTCTCTCTCTACCTCGCACTGTCTCTCTCTATCCCTCGTGCTGTCTCTCTCTCCCTTGCACAGTCTCTCTTTCTCTCCCTCGCGCTGTCTCTCTCTCACTCCATCGCGCTATCTCTCTCTCACTCCATCACACTGTCTCTCTCTCTCCCTCGCGCTGTCTCCCTCCCTCGCAAAATCTCTCCCTCCCTCGCGCTGGCTCTGTCTCTCACCTGCGCTGTCTCTCTCGCTCCCTTGCAATGTCCTTCACTCTCCATTGCGCTGTCACTCTCTCTCCCTCGCGCTGTCACTCTCTCCCTCGCGCTGTCTCTCTCTCTCCCTTGCACTGCTTCTCTCTCTACCTTGGGCTTTCACTCTCTCTCCCTTGCGCTGTCACTCTCTCTCCCTTGCGCTGTCTCTCTCTCCCTTGCACTGTCTCTCCCTCCCTCGCACTGTATCTCTCTCCCTCGCACTATCTCTCTCTCCCTCGCGCTGTCTCTCTCTCTCTCTCCCTTGCTCTGTCTGTCTCACTCTCCCTTGCGCTGTCTATCTCTCTCCCTTTCTCTGTCTCTCTCTCTACATTGCACTTTCTGTCACTCTCCCTTGTGATGTCCCTCTCTGTCCCTTGCGCTGACTCTTTCTCTGCCTCGCACTGACTCTCTCTCTGCCTTGCGCTGTCTCCCTCTCTCCCTCGTGCTGTCTCCCACTCAGCCTCGCATTGTCTCCCTCTCTGCCTCGCGCTGTCTCCCTCTCTGTCTCGCGCTGTCTCCCTCTCTTACCTCGCGTTGTCTCCCTCTCTGCCTCGCGCGGTCTCCCTCTCTGCCTCGCGCTGTCTCCCTCTCTGCCTCGTGCTGTCTCCCTCTCTGCCTCACGCTGTCTCCCTCTCTCCCTCATGCTATCTCCCTCTCTCGCTCGCGCTGCCTCCCTCTCACCCTCACGCAGACTCCCTCTCACCCGCGCGCTGTCTTCCTCGTGCTGTATCCCTCTCTCCCTCGTGCTGTCTACCTCTCTCCCTCGTGCTGTCTCCCTCTCTACCTCGTGCTGTCTCCCTCTCTCCCTCGCGCTGTCTCCCTCTGTCCCTTGCCCTGTCTCCCTCTCTCACTCGCCCTGTCTCCCTCTCTCCCTCACACTGTCTCCTTCTCTACATGGCACTGTTTGTCTCTCTCCCTCGTGCTGTCATTCTCTCTCCCTTGCGCTGTCTATCTCTCTCCCTTGCTCTTTATCTCTCTCTCTACGTCCATTGCGCTGTCTCTCTCTCTCCCTCGTGCTGTCTCTCCCTCTCCCTCTCCCTGTCTCTCCCTGTCCCTTGTGCTGTCTCTCCCTGTCACTTGCGCTGTCTCTCCCTATCCCTTGTGCTGTCTCTCCCTCTCCCTTGCGCTGTCTCTCTCTCTCCCTTGCGCTGTCCAAATCCATTGCACTGTCTCTCTCTCTCCCTCGCGCTGTCTCTCTCTCTCCCTCGTGCTGTCTCCCTCTCTCCCTCGTGCTATCTCTCGCCCTTTCCCTTTCTGTCTCTCTACCTCACAGTGTCTCCCTCTCTGCCACACGCTGTCTCCCTCTCTGCCCCGTGCTGTCTCCCGTTCTGCCTCGCGCTGTCTCCCTCACTCCCTCGCACTGTGTCCCTCTCTCCCTCGCGCTGTCTCCCTCTCTCCCTCACACTGTCTCCCTCTCTCCCTCGCGCTGTCTGTCTCTCTCCCTCGCGCTGTCTGTCTCTCTCCCTCGCGCTGTCTGTCTCTCTCCCTCGTGCTGTCTGTCTCTCTCCCTCGTGCTGTCTGTCTCTCTCCCTCGCGCTGTCTGTCTCTCTCCCTCGTGCTGTCTGTCTCTCTCCCTTGCCCTTTCTCTCTCTCTAACTCGCGCTGTCTCTCTCTCTCCCTCACACTGTCTCTCTCTCTCCCTCGTGCTGTCTCTCTCTCTCCCTCGCGCTGTCTCACTGCTTGACGTGCGCTGTCACTCTCTCTCCCTTGCGCTTTCTCTCTCTCCCTCATGCTGTCTCTCTCTCTCTCCCTTGCGCTGTCTCTCTCTCTCTCTCCCACACGCTGTATCTGTCTCTCTCCCTTGCGCTGTATCTCTCTCTCTACCTCGCACTGTCTCTCTCTATCCCTCGTGCTGTCTCTCTCTCCCTTGCACAGTCTCTCTTTCTCTCCCTCGCGCTGTCTCTCTCTCTCCCTCGCGCTGTCTCCCTCCCTCGCAAAATCTCTCCCTCCCTCGCGCTGGCTCTGTCTCTCACCTGCGCTGTCTCTCTCTCTCCCTTGCGATGTCTTTCACTCTCCCTTGCGCTGTCACTCTCTCTCCCTCGCGCTGTCACTCTCTCCCTCGTGCTGTCTCTCTCTCTCCCTTGCGCTGCTTCTCTCTCTACCTTGGGCTTTCACTCTCTCTCCCTTGCGCTGTTACTCTCTCTCCCTTCCGCTCTCTTTCTCTCCCTTGCACTGTCTCTCTCTCCCTCGCACTGTATCTCTCTCCCTCGCACTATCTCTCTCTCCCTCACGCTGTCTCTCTCTCTCTCCCTTGCTCTGTCTGTCTCACTCTCCCTTGCGCTGTCTATCTCTCTCCCTTTCTCTGTCTCTCTCTCTACATTGCGCTTTCTGTCACTCTCCCTTGTGATGTCCCTCTCTGTCCCTTGCGCTGTCTCTTTCTCTGCCTCGCACTGACTCTCTCTCTGCCTTGCGCTGTCTCTCTCTCTCCCTCGCGCTGTCTCCCTTTCTCCCTAATGCTGTCTCCCTCCCTTGCACAATCTCCCTCTCTACCTCATGCTGTCTCCCTCTCTCCCTCGTGCTGTCTTCCACTCAGCCTCGCATTGTCTCCCTCTCTGCCTTGCGCTGTCTCCCTCTCTGTCTCGCGCTGTCTCCCTCTCTTACCTCGCGCTGTCTCCCTCTCTGCTTCACGCTGTCTCCCTCTCTGCCTCGCGCTGTCTCCCTCTCTGCCTCGTGCTGTCTCCCTCTCTGCCTCGCGCTGTCTCCCTCTCTCCCTCGTGCTATCTCCCTCTCTCGCTCGCGCTGCCTCCCTCTCACCCTCACGCAGACTCCCTCTCACCCGCGCGCTGTCTTCTTCGTGCTGTATCCCTCTCTCCCTCGCGCTGTCTACCTCTCTCCCTCATGCTGTCTCCCTCTCTACCACATGCTGTCTCCCTCTCTCCCTCGCGCTGTCTCCCTCTGTCCCTTGCCCTGTCTCCCTCTCTCACTCGCCCTGTCTCCCTCTCTCCCTCGCACTGTCTCCTTCTCTACATCGCACTGTTTGTCTCTCTCCCTCGCGCTGTCATTCTCTCTCCCTTGTGCTGTCTATCTCTCTCCCTTGCCCTTTATCTCTCTCTCTACGTCCATTGCGCTGTCTCTCTCTCTCCCTCGTGCTGTCTCTCCCTCTCCCTCGCACTGTCTCTCCCTCTCCCTTGTGCTGTCTCTCCTTCTCCCTTGCGCTGTCTCTCCCTGTCCCTTGTGCTGTCTCTCCCTGTCACTTGCGCTGTCTCTCCCTATCCCTTGCGCTGTCTCTCCCTCTCCCTTGCACTGTCTCTCTCTCTACCTTGCGCTGTCCAAATCCATTGCACTGTCTCTCTCTCTCCCTCGCGCTGTCTCTCTCTCTCCCTCGCGCTGTCTCCCTCTCTCCCTCGTGCTGTCTATCACACGCCCTTTCCCTTTCTCTCTCTCTACCTCACAGTGTCTCCCTCTCTGCCACGCGCTGTCTCCCTCTCTGCCCCGTACTGTCTCCCGTTTTGCCTCGCGCTGTCTCCCTCACTCCCTTTTACTGTGTCCCTCTCTCCCTCGCGCTGTCTCCCTCTCTCCCTCACACTGTCTCCCTCTCTCCCTCGCGCTGTCTGTCTCTCTCCCTCGCGCTGTCTGTCTCTCTCCCTCGCGCTGTCTGTCTCTCTCCCTCGCGCTGTCTGTCTCTCTCCCTCGTGCTGTCTGTCTCTCTCCCTCATGCTGTCTGTCTCTCTCCCTCGCGCTGTCTGTCTCTCTCCCTCATGCTGTCTGTCTCTCTCCCTCGCCCTTTCTCTCTCTCTACCTCGCGCTGTCTCTCTCTCTCCCTCACACTGTCTCTCTCTCTCCCTCGTGCTGTCTCTCTCTCACCCTCGCGCTGTCTCACTGCTTGACGTGCGCTGTCACTCTCTCTCCGTTGCGCTTTCTCTCTCTCCCTCGTGCTGTCTCTCTCTCTCACCCTTGCGCTGTCTCTCTCTCTCTCTCCCTCACGCTGTATCTCTCTCTCTCTCCCTTGCGCTGTATCTCTCTCTCTACCTCGCACAGTCTCTCTTTCTCTCCCTCGCGCTGTCTCGCTCTCACTCCATCGCACTGTCTCTCTCTCTCCCTCGCGCTGTCTCCCTCCCTCGCAAAATCTCTCCCTCCCTCGTGCTGTCTCTCTTTCTCTCCCTTGCGCTGTTTCTCTCTCTCCCTTGCGGTGTTTCTCTCTCTCCCTTGCTCGGTCTGTCTCTCTCTCCCTTGCGCTGTCTATCTCTCTCCCTTTCTCTGTCTCTCTCTCTACATTGCGCTTTCTTTCACTCTCCCTTGTGATGTCCCTCTCTGTCCCTTGCGCTGTCTCTTTCTCTGCCTCGCACTGACTCTCTCTCTGCCTTGCGCTGTCTCTCTCTCTCCCTCGCGCTGTCTCCCTTTCTCCCTAATGCTGTCTCCCTCCCTTGCACAGTCTCCCTCTCTACCTCATGCTGTCTCCCTCTCTCCCTCACGCTGTCTCCCACTCAGCCTCGCATTGTCTCCCTGTCTGCCTCGCGCTGTCTCCCTCTCTGCCTCGCGCTGTCTCCCTCTCTGCCTCGCGCTGTCTCCCTCTCTGCCTCGTGCTGTCTCCCTCTCTGCCTCGCGCTGTCTCCCTCTCTCCCTCGTGCTATCTCCCTCTCTCGCTCGCGCTGTCTCCCTCTCTCCCTCGCGCTGTCTCCCTATGTCCCTTGCCCTGCCTCCCTCTCTCACTCGCCCTGTCTCCCTCTCTCCCTCGCACTGTCTCCTTCTCTACATCGCACTGTTTGTCTCTCTCCCTCGCGCTGTCATTCTCTCTCCCTTGCGCTGTCCAAATCCATTGCACTGTCTCTCTCTCTCCCTCGCACTGTCTCTCTCTCTCCCTCACGCTGTCTCCCTCTCTCCCTCGTGCTGTCTATCTCTCTTCCTTTCCCTTTCTCTCTCTCTACCTCACAGTGTCTCCCTCTCTGCCACGCGCTGTCTCCCTCTCTGCCCCGCGCTGTCTCCCTCTCTACCTCGCGCTGTCTCCCTCTCTCCCTCGTGCTGTCTTCCACTCAGCCTCGCATTGTCTCCCTCTCTGCCTTGCGCTGTCTCCCTCTCTGTCTCGCGCTGTCTCCCTCTCTTATCTCGCGCTGTCTCCCTCTCTGCCTCGCGCTGTCTCCCTCTCTGCCTCGCGCTGTCTCCCTCTCTGCCTCGTGCTGTCTCCCTCTCTGCCTCGCGCTGTCTCCCTCTCTCCCTCGTGCTATCTCCCTCTCTCGCTCGCGCTGTCTCCCTCTCACCCTCACGCAGACTCCCTCTCACCCTTGCGCTGTCTTCTTCGTGCTGTATCCCTCTCTCCCTCGCGCTGTCTACCTCTCTCCCTCGTGCTGTCTCCCTCTCTACCACGTGCTGTCTCCCTCTCTCCCTCGCGCTGTCTCCCTCTGTCCCTTGCCCTGTCTCCCTCTCTCACTCGCCCTGTCTCCCTCTCTCCCTCGCACTGTCTCCTTCTCTAGATCGCACTGTTTGTCTCTCTCCCTCGCGCTGTCATTCTCTCTCCCTTGTGCTGTCTATCTCTCTCCCTTGCCCTTTATCTCTCTCTCTACGTCCATTGCGCTGTCTCTCTCTCTCCCTCGTGCTGTCTCTCCCTCTCCCTCGCACTGTCTCTCCCTCTCCCTTGTGCTGTCTCTCCTTCTCCCTTGCGCTGTCTCTCCCTGTCCCTTGTGCTGTCTCTCCCTGTCACTTGCGCTGTCTCTCCCTATCCCTTGCGCTGTCTCTCCCTCTCCCTTGCACTGTCTCTCTCTCTACCTTGCGCTGTCCAAATCCATTGCACTGTCTCTCTCTCTCCCTCGCGCTGTCTCTCTCTCTCCCTCGCGCTGTCTCCCTCTCTCCCTCGTGCTGTCTATCACTCGCCCTTTCCCTTTCTCTCTCTCTACCTCACAGTGTCTCCCTCTCTGCCACGCGCTGTCTCCCTCTCTGCCCCGTACTGTCTCCCGTTCTGCCTCGCGCTGTCTCCCTCACTCCCTCACACTGCCTCCCTCTCTCCCTCGCGCTGTCTGTCTCTCTCCCTCGCGCTGTCTGTCTCTCTCCCTCACGCTGTCTGTCTCTCTCCCTCGCGCTGTCTGTCTCTCTCCCTCGTGCTGTCTGTCTCTCTCCCTCATGCTGTCTGTCTCTCTCCCTCGCGCTGTCTGTCTCTCTCCCTCGTGCTGTCTGTCTCTCTCCCTCGCCCTTTCTCTCTCTCTACCTCGCGCTGTCTCTCTCTCTCCCTCACACTGTCTCTCTCTCTCCCTCGTGCTGTCTCTCTCTCACCCTCGCGCTGTCTCACTGCTTGACGTGCGCTGTCACTCTCTCTCCCTCGCGCTTTCTCTCTCTCCCTCGTGCTGTCTCTCTCTCTCACCCTTGCGCTGTCTCTCTCTCTCTCTCCCTCACGCTGTATCTCTCTCTCTCTCCCTTGCGCTGTATCTCTCTCTCTACCTCGCACTGTCTCTCTCTATCCCTCGTGCTGTCTCTCTCTCCCTTGCACAGTCTCTCTTTCTCTCCCTCGCGCTGTCTCTCTCTCACTCCATCGCACTGTCTCTCTCTCTCCCTCGCGCTGTCTCCCTCCCTCTCAAAATCTCTCCCTCCCTCGTGCTGTCTCTCTCTCTCTCCCTTGCGCTGTTTCTCTCTCTCCCTTGCGGTGTTTCTCTCTCTCCCTTGCTCGGTCTGTCTCTCTCTCCCTTGCGCTGTCTATCTCTCTCCCTTTCTCTGTCTCTCTCTCTACATTGCGCTTTCTTTCACTCTCCCTTGTGATGTCCCTCTCTGTCCCTTGCGCTGTCTCTTTCTCTGCCTCGCACTGACTCTCTCTCTGCCTTGCGCTGTCTCTCTCTCTCCCTCGCGCTGTCTCCCTTTCTCCCTAATGCTGTCTCCCACTCAGCCTCGCATTGTCTCCCTCTCTGCCTCGCGCTGTCTCCCTCTCTGCCTCGCGCTGTCTCCCTCTCTGCCTCGCGCTGTCTCCCTCTCTGCCTCGTGCTGTCTCCCTCTCTGCCTCGCGCTGTCTCCCTCTCTCCCTCGTGCTATCTCCCTCTCTCGCTCGCGCTGTCTCCCTCTCTCCCTCGCGCTGTCTCCCTATGTCCCTTGCCCTGCCTCCCTCTCTCACTCGCCCTGTCTCCCTCTCTCCCTCGCACTGTCTCCTTCTCTACATCACACTGTTTGTCTCTCTCCCTCGCGCTGTCATTCTCTCTCCCTTGCGCTGTCCAAATCCATTGCACTGTCTCTCTCTCTCCCTCGCGCTGTCTCTCTCTCTCCCTCACGCTGTCTCCCTCTCTCCCTCGTGCTGTCTATCTCTCTCCCTTTCCCTTTCTCTCTCTCTACCTCACAGTGTCTCCCTCTCTGCCACGCGCTGTCTCCCTCTCTGCCCCGCGCTGTCTCCCGTTCTGCCTCGCGCTGTCTCCCTCACTCCCTCGCACTGTCTCCCTCTCTCCCTCACACTGTCTCCCTCTCTCCCTCGCGCTGTCTGTCTCTCTCCCTCGCGCTGTCTGTCTCTCTCCCTCGCGCTGTCTGTCTCTCTCCCTCGTGCTGTCTGTCTCTCTCCCTCGTGCTGTCTGTCTCTCTCCCTCGTGCTGTCTGTCTCTCTCCCTCGCCCTTTCTCTCTCTCTACCTCGCGCTGTCTCTCTCTCTCCCTCACACTGTCTCTCTCTCTCCCTCGTGCTGTCTCTCTCTCACCCTCGCGCTGTCTCACTGCTTGACGTGCGCTGTCACTCTCTCTCCCTTGCGCTTTCTCTCTCTCCCTCGTGCTGTCTCTCTCTCTCTCCCTTGCGCTGTATCTCTCTCTCTCTACCTCGCACTGTCTCTATCCCTCGTGCTGTCTCTCTCTCCCTTGCACAGTCTCTCTTTCTCTCCCTCGCGCTGTCTCTCTCCCACTCGCCCTGTCTCCCTCTCTCCCTCGCACTGTCTCCTTCTCTACATCGCACTGTTTGTCTCTCTCCCTCGCGCTGTCATTCTCTCTCCCTCGCGCTGTCTATCTCTCTCCCTTGCCCTTTCTCTCTCTCTCTACGTCCATTGCACTGTCTCTCTCTCTCCCTCGTGCTGTATCTCCCTCTCCCTCGCGCTGTCTCTCTCTCACTCCATCGCACTGTCTCTCTCTCTCCCTCGCGCTGTCTCCCTCCCTCTCAAAATCTCTCCCTCCCTCGTGCTGTCTCTCTCTCTCTCCCTTGCGCTGTTTCTCTCTCTCCCTTGCGGTGTTTCTCTCTCTCCCTTGCTCGGTCTGTCTCTCTCTCCCTTGCGCTGTCTATCTCTCTCCCTTTCTCTGTCTCTCTCTCTACATTGCGCTTTCTTTCACTCTCCCTTGTGATGTCCCTCTCTGTCCCTTGCGCTGTCTCTTTCTCTGCCTCGCACTGACTCTCTCTCTGCCTTGCGCTGTCTCTCTCTCTCCCTCGCGCTGTCTCCCTTTCTCCCTAATGCTGTCTCCCACTCAGCCTCGCATTGTCTCCCTCTCTGCCTCGCGCTGTCTCCCTCTCTGCCTCGCGCTGTCTCCCTCTCTGCCTCGCGCTGTCTCCCTCTCTGCCTCGTGCTGTCTCCCTCTCTGCCTCGCGCTGTCTCCCTCTCTCCCTCGTGCTATCTCCCTCTCTCGCTCGCGCTGTCTCCCTCTCTCCCTCGCGCTGTCTCCCTATGTCCCTTGCCCTGCCTCCCTCTCTCACTCGCCCTGTCTCCCTATCTCCCTCGCACTGTCTCCTTCTCTACATCGCACTGTTTGTCTCTCTCCCTCGCGCTGTCATTCTCTCTCCCTTGCGCTGTCCAAATCCATTGCACTGTCTCTCTCTCTCCCTCGCGCTGTCTCTCTCTCTCCCTCACGCTGTCTCCCTCTCTCCCTCGTGCTGTCTATCTCTCTCCCTTTCCCTTTCTCTCTCTCTACCTCACAGTGTCTCCCTCTCTGCCACGCGCTGTCTCCCTCTCTGCCCCGCGCTGTCTCCCGTTCTGCCTCGCGCTGTCTCCCTCACTCCCTCGCACTGTCTCCCTCTCTCCCTCACACTGTCTCCCTCTCTCCCTCGCGCTGTCTGTCTCTCTCCCTCGCGCTGTCTGTCTCTCTCCCTCGCGCTGTCTGTCTCTCTCCCTCGTGCTGTCTGTCTCTCTCCCTCGTGCTGTCTGTCTCTCTCCCTCGTGCTGTCTGTCTCTCTCCCTCGCCCTTTCTCTCTCTCTACCTCGCGCTGTCTCTCTCTCTCCCTCACACTGTCTCTCTCTCTCCCTCGTGCTGTCTCTCTCTCACCCTCGCGCTGTCTCACTGCTTGACGTGCGCTGTCACTCTCTCTCCCTTGCGCTTTCTCTCTCTCCCTCGTGCTGTCTCTCTCTCTCTCCCTTGCGCTGTCTCTCTCTCTCTCTCCCTCATGCTGTATCTCTCTCTCTCCCTTGCGCTGTATCTCTCTCTCTACCTCGCACTGTCTCTATCCCTCGTGCTGTCTCTCTCTCCCTTGCACAGTCTCTCTTTCTCTCCCTCGCGCTGTCTCTCTCCCACTCGCCCTGTCTCCCTCTCTCCCTCGCACTGTCTCCTTCTCTACATCGCACTGTTTGTCTCTCTCCCTCGCGCTGTCATTCTCTCTCCCTCGCGCTGTCTATCTCTCTCCCTTGCCCTTTCTCTCTCTCTCTACGTCCATTGCACTGTCTCTCTCTCTCCCTCATGCTGTCTCTCCCTCTCCCTCGCCCTGTCTCCCCCTCTCCCTTGCGCTGTCTCTCCTTCACCCTTGCACTGTCTCTCCCTGTCCCTTGTGCTGTCTCTCCCTCACCCTTGCGCTGTCTCTCCCTATCCCTTGCGCTATCTCTCCCTCTCCCTTGCGCTGTCTCTCTCTCTGCCCCGCGTTGTCTCCCGTTCTGCCTCGCGCTATCTCCCTCACTCCCTCACACTGTCTCCCTCTCTGCCTCACACTGTCTCCCTCTCTCCCTCGCGCTGTCTGTCTCTCTCCCTCGCGCTGTCTGTCTCTCTCCCTCGCGCTGTCTGTCTCTCTCCCTCGTGCTGTCTGTCTCTCTTCCTCGTGCTGTCTGTCTCTCTCCCTCGTGCTGTCTGTCTCTCTCCCTCGCCCTTTCTCTCTCTCTACCTCGCGCTGTCTCTCTCTCTCCCTCACACTGTCTCTCTCTCTCCCTCGTGCTGTCTCTCTCTCTCCCTCGCGCTGTCTCACTGCTTGTCGTGCGCTGTCACTCTCTCTCACTTGCGCTTTCTCTCTCTCCCTCGTGCTATCTCTGTCTCTCTCCCTTGCGCTGTCTCTCTCTCTCTCTCCCTCACGCTGTATCTCTCTCTCTACCTCGCGCTGTATCTCTCTCTCTACCTCGCACTGTCTCTCTCTCTCCCTCGCGCTGTCTCTCTCTCACTCCATCGCACTGTCTCTCTCTCTCCCTCACGCTGTCTCCCTCCCTCGCAAAATCTCTCCCTCCCTCGCGCTGGCTCTGTCTCTCACCTGCGCTGTCTCTCTCTCTCCCTCGCGCTGTCTCCCTCTGTCCCTTGCCCTGTCTCTCTCTCTCACTCGCCCTGTCTCCCTCTCTCCCTCGCACTGTCTCCTTCTCTACATCGCACTGTTTGTCTCTCTCCCTCGCGCTGTCATTCTCTCTCCCTCGCGCTGTCTATCTCTCTCCCTTGCCCTTTCTCTATCTCTCTACGTCCATTGCGCTGTCTCTCTCTCTCCCTCGTGCTGTCTCTAACTGTCACTTGCGCTGTCTCTCCCTATCCCTTGCGCTGTCTCTCCCTCTCCCTTGCGCTGTCTCTCTCTCTCCCTTGCGCTGTCCAAATCCATTGCACTGTCTGTCTCTCTCCCTCGCGCTGTCTCTCTCTCTCCCTCGCACTGTCTCCCTCTCTCCCTCGTGCTGTCTATCTCTCTCCCTTTCCCTTTCTCTCTCTCTACCTCACAGTGTCTCCCTCTCTGCCACGCGCTGTCTCCCTCTCTGCCCCGCGCTGTCTCCCGTTCTGCCTCGCGCTGTCTCCCTCACTCCCTCGCACTGTCTCCCTCTCTCCCTCACACTGTCTCCCTCTCTCCCTCGCGCTGTCTGTCTCTCTCCCTCGCGCTGTCTGTCTCTCTCCCTCGCGCTGTCTGTCTCTCTCCCTCGTGCTGTCTGTCTCTCTCCCTCGTGCTGTCTGTCATTCTCCCTCGTGCTGTCTGTCTCTCTCCCTCGTTCTGTCTGTCTCTCTCCCTCGTGCTGTCTGTCTCTCTCCCTCACACTGTCTCTCTCTCTCCCTCGTGCTGTCTCTCTCTCCCTCGTTCTGTCTGTCTCTCTCCCTCGCCCTTTCTCTCTCTCTACCTCGCGCTGTCTCTCTCTCTCCCTCACACTGTCTCTCTCTCTCCCTCGTGCTGTCTCTCTCTCTCCCTCGTTTGTCTCACTGCTTGACGTGCGCTGTCACTCTCTCTCCCTTGCACTTTCTCTCTCTCCCTCGTGCTGTCTCTCTCTGTCCCTTGCACTGTCTCTCTCTCTCTCTCCCTCACGCTGTATCTCTCTCTCTCCCTTGAGCTGTATCTCTCTCTCTACCTCGCACTGTCTCTCTCTATCCCTCGGGCTGTCTCTCTCTCCCTTGCACAGTCTCTCTTTCTCTCCCTCGCGCTTTCTCTCTCTCACTCCATCGCACTGTCTCTCTCTCTCCCTCGCGCTGTCTCCCTCCCTCGCAAAATCTCTCCCTCCCTCGTGCTGGCTCTGTCTCTCACCTGCGCTGTCTCTCTCTCTCCCTTGCAATGTCTTTCACTCTCCCTTGCGCTGTCACTCTCTCTCCCTCGCGCTGTCACTCTCTCCCTCGCGCTGTCTCTCTCTCCCTTGCGCTGTTTCTCTCTCTACCCTGGGCTTTCACTCTCTCTCCCTTGCGCTGTCACTCTCTCTCCCTTGCGCTGTCTCTCTGTCTCCCTTGCACTGTCTCTCTCTCCCTCGCACTGTACCTTTCTCCCTCGCACTATCTCTCTCTCCCTTGCGCTGTCTATCTCTCTCCCTTTCTCTGTCTCTCTCTCTACATTGCGCTTTCTGTCACTCTCCCTTGTGATGTCCCTCTCTGTCCCTTGCGCTGTCTCTTTCTCTGCCTCGCACTGACTCTCTCTCTGCCTTGCGCTGTCTCTCTCTCTCCCTCGCGCTGTCTCCCTTTCTCCCTAATGCTGTCTCCCTCCCTTGCACAGTCTCCCTCTCTACCTCATGCTGTCTCCCTCTCTCCCTCGTGCTGTCTCCCACTCAGCCTCGCATTGTCTCCCTCTCTGCCTCGCGCTGTCTCCCTCTCTGTCTCGCGCTGTCTCACTCTCTTACCTCGCGCTGTCTCCCTCTCTGACTCGCGCTGTCTCCCTCTCTGCCTCGCGCTGTCTCCCTCTCTGCCTCGTGCTGTCTCCCTCTCTGCCTCGCGCTGTCTCCCTCTCTCCCTCGTGCTATCTCCCTCTCTCGCTCGCGCAGTCTCCCTCTCTCCATCACGCAGACTCCCTCTCTCCCTCGCGCTTTCTCCCTCGTGCTGTATCCCTCTCTCCCTCGCGCTGTCTACCTCTGTCCCTTGCCCTGTCTCCCTTTCTCACTCGCCCTGTCTCCCTCTGTCCCTCGCACTGTCTCCTTCTCTACATCGCACTGTTTGTCTCTCTCCCTCGTGCTGTCATTCTCTCTCCCTCGCGTTGTCTATCTCTCTCCCTTGCCCTTTCTCTCTCTCTCTACGTCCATTGCGCTGTCTCTCTCTCTCCCTCGCGCTGTCTCTCCCTCTCCCTTGCCATGTCTCTCCCTTTCCCTTGTGCTGTCTCTCCCTCTCCCTTGCGCTGTCTCTCCCTGTCCCTTGTGCTGTCTCTCCCTGTCACTTGCGCTGTCTCTCCCTATCCCTTGCGCTGTCTCTCCCTCTCCCTTGCGCTGTCTCTCTCCCTTGCGCTGTCCAAATCCATTGCACTGTCTCTCTCTCTCCCTCGCGCTGTTTCCCTCTGCTCCCTCGTGCTGTCTATCTCTCTCCCTTTCCTTTTCTCTCTCTCTACCTCACAGTGTCTCCCTCTCTGCCTCGCGCTGTCTCCCTCTCGGCCCCGCGCTGTCTCCCTCTCTGCCTCGCGCTGTCTCCCTCACTCGCTCGCACTGTCTCCCTCTCTCCCTCGCGCTGTCTCCCTCTCTCCCTCGCGCTGTCTCCCTCTCTCCCTCGCGCTGTCTGTCTCTCTCCCTCGTGCTGTCTGTCTCTCTCCCTCGTGCTGTCTGTCTCTCTCCCTCGTGCTGTCTGTCTCTCTCCCTCGTGCTGTCTGTCTCTCTCCCTCGCACTGTCTCTCTCTATCCCTCGTGTTGTCTCTCTCTCCCTTGCACAGTCTCTCTTTCTCTCCCTCGCGCTGTCTCTCTCTCACTCCCTCGCACTGTCTCTCTCTCCCTCGCGCTGTCTCTCTCCCTCCCTCGCAAAATCTCTCCCTCCCTCGCACTGGCTCTGTCTCTCACCTGCGCTGTCTCTCTCTCTCCCTTGCGATGTCTTTCACTCTCCCTTGGGCTTTCACTCTCTCTCCCTTGCGCTGTCACTCTCTCTCCCTCGCGCTGTCTCTCTCTCCCTTGCACTGTCTCTCTCTCCCTCACACTGTATCTCTCTCCCTCGCACTATCTCTCTCTCCCTCGCGCTGTCTCTCCCTCACTCCCTTTCTCTGTCTCTCTCTCTCTCCCTTGCGCTGTCTCTCTCTCTTCCTTGCTCTGCCTCTCTCTTTACATTGCGCTGTCTGTCACTCTCCCTTGCGATGTCCCTCTCTGTCCTTTGCGCTGTCTCTCTCTCTGCCTCACACTGTCTCTCTCTCTGCCTTGCGCTGTCTCTCTCTCCCTCGTGCTGTCTCTCTCTCTCCCTCACGCTCTCTCTCTCCCTCCCTCGCGCTGTCTCTCTCTCTCTCCCTCGCGCTGTATCTCACTCTCTCCCTCGCGCTGTATCTCTCTCTCGACCTCGCACTGTCTCTCTCTCGCCCTCGTGCTGTCTCTCTCCCTCCCTCGCAAAATCTCTCCCTCCCTCGCACTGGCTCTGTCTCTCACATGCGCTGTCTCTCTCTCTCCTTTGCGATGTCTGTCACTCTCCCTTGCGCTGTCACTCTCTCTCCCTCGCGCTGTCACTCTCTCCCTCGCGTTGTCTGTCTCTCTCCCTTGCGCTGTTTCTCTCTCTCCCTTGGGCTTTCATTCTCTCTCCCTCGTGCTGTCTCTCTCTCCCTTGCACAATCTCTCTCTGCCTCACGCTGTCTCTCTTTCTCTCCCTCGCGCTGTCTCTCTCTCACTCCCTCGCACTGTCTCTCTCTCTCCCTCACGCTGTCTCTCTTCCTCCCTCGCAAAATCTCTCCCTCCCTCGCACTGGCTCTGTCTCTCACCTGCGCTGTCTCTCTCTCTCCCTTGCAATGTCTTTCACTCTCCCTTGCGCTGTCACTCTCTCTCCCTCGCGCTGTCACTCTCTCCCTCGTGCTGTCTCTCTCTCTCTCCCTTGCGCTGTCACTCTCTCTCCCTTGCGCTGTCTCTCTCTCCCTTGCACTGTCTGTCTCTCCCTCGCACTGTACCTCTCTCCCTCGCACTATCTGTCTCTCCCTCACGCTGTCTCTCTCTCTCTCCCTTGCTCTGTCTGTCTCTCTCTCCCTTGCGCTGTCTATCTCTCTCCCTTTCTCTGTCTCTCTCTCTACATTGCGCTTTCTGTCACTCTCCCTTGTGATGTCCCTCTCTGTCCCTTGCGCTGTCTCTTTCTCTGCCTCGCACTGACTCTCTCTCTGCCTTGCGCTGTCTCTCTCTCTCCCTCGCGCTGTCTCCCTTTCTCCCTAATGCTGTCTCCCTCCCTTGCACAGTCTCCCTCTCTACCTCATGCTGTCTCCCTCTCTCCCTCGTGCTGTCTCCCACTCAGCCTCGCATTGTCTCCCTCTCTGCCTCGCGCTGTCTCCCTCTCTCTCTCGCGCTGTCTCCCTCTCTTACCTCGCGCTGTCTGCCTCTCTGACACGCGCTGTCTCCCTCTCTGCCTCACGCTGTCTCCCTCTCTGCCTCGCGCTGTCTCCCTCTCTGCCTCGTGCTGTCTCCCTCTCTGCCTCGCGCTGTCTCCCTCTCTCCCTCGTGCTATCTCCCTCTCTCGCTCGCGCAGTCTCCCTCTCTCCCTCACGCAGACTCCCTCTCTCCCTCGCGCTGCCTCCCTCGTGCTGTATCTCTCTCTCCCTCGCGCTGTCTACCTCTCTCCCTCGTGCTGTCTCCCTCTCTCCCTCGTGCTGTCTCCCTCTCTCCCTCGCGCTGTCTCCCTCTGTCCCTTGCCCTGTCTCCATCTCTCACTCGCCCTGTCCCCCTCTGTCCCTCGCACTGTCTCCTTCTCTCCATCGCACTGTTTGTCTCTCTCCCTCGTGCTGTCATTCTCTCTCCCTCGCGCTGTCTATCTCTCTCCCTTGCCCTTTCTCTCTCTCTCTACGTCCATTGCGCTGTCTCTCTCTCTCCCTCGCGCTGTCTCTCCCTCTCCCTCGCCCTGTCTCTCCCTCTCCCTTGTGCTGTCTCTCCCTCTCCCTTGCGCTGTCTCTCCCTGTCCCTTGTGCTGTCTCTCCCTGTCACTTGCGCTGTCTCTCCCTATCCCTTGCGCTGTCTCTCCCTCTCCCTTGCGCTGTCTCTCTCCCTTGCACTGTCCAAATCCATTGCACTGTCTCTCTCTCTCCCTCGCGCTGTCTCTCTCTCTCCCTCGCGCTGTTTCCCTCTCTCACTTGTGCTGTCTATCTCTCTCCCTTTCCCTTTCTCTCTCTCTACCTCACAGTGTCTCCCTCTCTGCCTCGCGCTGTCTCCCTCTCTGCCCTGCGCTGTCTCCCTCTCTGCCTCGCGCTGTCTCCCTCACTCCCTCGCACTGTCTCCCTCTCTCCCTCGCGCTGTCTCCCTCTCTCCCTCGCGCTGTCTGTCTCTCTCCCTCGCGCTGTCTGTCTCTCTCCCTCATGCTGTCTGTCTCTCTCCCTCGTGCTGTCTGTCTCTCTCCCTCGTGCTGTCTGTCTCTCTCCCTCGTGCTGTTTGTCTCTCTCCCTCGCACTGTCTCTCTCTATCCCTCGTGTTGTCTCTCTCTCCCTTGCACAGTCTCTCTTTCTCTCCCTCGCACTGTCTCTCTCTCACTCCCTCGCACTGTCTCTCTCTCTCTCCCTTGCGCTGTCTCTCTCCCTCCCTCGCAAAATCTCTCCCTCCCTCGTGCTGGCTCTGTCTCTCACCTGCGCTGTCTCTCTCTCTCCCTTGCGATGTCTTTCACTCTCCCTTGCGCTGTCACTCTCTCTCCCTCGCGCTGTCTCTCTCTCCCTCGCGCTGTCTCTCTCTCTCCCTTGAGCTGTTTCTCTCCCTACCTTGGGCTTTCACTCTCTCTCCCTTGCGCTGTCACTCTCTCCCTTGCACTGTCTCCCTCTCCCTCGCACTGTATCTCTCTCCCTCGCACTATCTCTCTCTCCCTCGCGCTGTCTCTCCCTCACTCCCTTGCGTTGTTTCTCTCTCTCCCTTGCGGTGTTTCTCTCTCTCCCTTGCACTGTTTCTCTCTCTCCCTTTCTCTGTCTCTCTCTCTCTCCCTTGCGCTGTCTCTCTCTCTCCCTTGCTCTGTCTCTCTCTTTACATTGCGCTGTCTGTCACTCTCCCTTGCGCTGTCTCTCTCTCTGTCCCTTGTGCTGTCTCTCTCTCTGCCTCACACTGTCTCTCTCTCTGCCTTGCGCTGTCTCTCTCTCCCTCGTGCTGTCTCTCTCTCTCCCTCACGCTCTCTCTCTCCTTCCCTCACGCTGTCTCTCTCTCTCTCCCTCGCGCTGTATCTCTCTCTCTCCCTCGCGCTGTATCTCTCTCTCAACCTCACACTGTCTCTCTCTCGCCCTCGCGCTGTCTCTCTCCCTCCCTCGCAAAATCTCACCCTCCCTCGCACTGGCTCTGTCTCTCACCTGCACTGTCTCTCTCTCTCCTTTGCAATGTCTGTCACTCTCCCTTGCACTGTCACTCTCTCTCCCTCGTGCTGTCACTCTCTCCCTCGTGTTGTCTGTCTCTCTCCCTTGCGCTGTTTCTCTCTCTCCCTTGGGCTTTCACTCTCTCTCCCTCGTGCTGTCTCTCTCTCCCTTGCACAATCTCTCTCTGCCTCACGCTGTCTCTCTTTCTCTCCCTCGCGCTGTCTCTCTCTCACTCCCTCACACTGTCTCTCTCTCTCCCTCGCGCTGTCTCTCTTCCTCCCTCGCAAAATCTCTCCCTCCCTCGCACTGGCTCTGTCTCTCACCTGCGCTGTCTCTCTCTCTCCTTTGCGATGTCTGTCACTCTCCCTTGCACTGTCACTCTCTCTCCCTCGCGCTGTCACTCTCTCCCTCGCGTTGTCTGTCTCTCTCCCTTGCGCTGTTTCTCTCTCTCCCTTGGGCTTTCACTCTCTCTCCCTCGTGCTGTCTCTCTCTCCCTTGCACAATCTCTCTCTGCCTCACGCTGTCTCTCTTTCTCTCCCTCGCGCTGTCTCTCTCTCACTCCCTCACACTGTCTCTCTCTCTCCCTCGCGCTGTCTCTCTTCCTCCCTCGCAAAATCTCTCCCTCCCTCGCACTGGCTCTGTCTCTCACCTGCGCTGTCTCTCTCTCTCCTTTGCGATGTCTGTCACTCTCCCCTTGCGCTGTCACTCTCTCTCCCTCGCGCTGTCACTCTCTCCCTCGCGTTGTCTGTCTCTCTCCCTTGCGCTGTTTCTCTCTCTCCCCTTGCACTGTCTCTCTCTCTCTCGCACTGTCTCTCTCTATCCCTCGTGCTGTCTCTCTCCCTTGCACAGTCTCTGTTTCTCTCCCTCGCGCTGTCTCTCTCCCTCCCTCGCAAAATTTCTCCCTCCCTCGCACTGGCTCTGTCTCTCACCTGCGCTGTCTCTCTCTCTCCCTTGCGATGTCTGTCACTCTCCCTTGCGCTCTCACTCTCTCTCCCTCGTGCTGTCACTCTCTGCCTCACGTTGTCTCTCTCTCTCCCTTGCGCTGTTTCTCTCTCTCCCTTGGGCTTTCACTCTCTCTCCCTCGCACTGTCTCTCTCTCCCTTGCACTATCTCTCTCTCCCTCGCACTGTCTCTCTCTATCCCTCGTGCTGTCTCTCTCCCTTGCACAGTCTCTCTTTCTCTCCCTCGCGCTGTCTCTCTCTCAGTCCCTCACACTGTCTCTCTCTCTCCCTCACGCTGTCTCTCTCCCTCCCTCGCAAAATCTCTCCCACCCTCGCGCTGGCTCTGTCTCTCACCTGCACTGTCTCTCTCTCTCCCTTGCGATGTCTGTCACTCTCCCTTGCGCTGTCACTCTCTCTCCCTCGCGCTGTCACTCTCTCCCTCGCGCTGTCTCTCTCTCTCCCTTGTGCTGTCTCTCTCTCTCCCTTGCGCTGTTTCTCTCTCTCCCTTGGGCTTTCACTGTCTCTCCCTTGCGCTGTCACTCTCTCTCCCTCGCACTGTCTCTCTCTCCCTTGCACTGTCTCTCTCTCCCCCTCGCACTGTCTCTCTCTCCCTTGCATTATCTCTCTCTCCCTCACGCTGTCTCTCTCTCTCTCTCCCTTGCACTGCTTCTCTCTCTCCCTTGCGGTGTTTCTCTCTCTCCCTTGCTCTGTCTGTCTCTCTCTCCCTTGCGCTGTCTTTTTCACTCCCTTTCTCTGTCTCTCTCTCTACATTGCGCTGTCTGTCACTCTCCCTTTCGATGTTGCTTTCTGTCCCTTGCGCTGTCTCTTTCTCTGCCTCACACTGACTCTCTCTCTGCCTTGCGCTGTCTCTCTCTCTCCCTTGTGCTGTCTCTCTCTCTCCCTCGCGCTGTCTCCCTTTCTCCCTCACGCTGTCTCCCTCCCTCACACAGTCTCCCTCTCTCCCTCACGCTGTCTCCCTCTCTCCCTCACGCTGTCTGCCTCTCAGCCTCGCATTGTCTCCCTCTCTGCCTCGCGCTGTCTCCCTCTCTGTCTCGCGCTGTCTCCCTCTCTGCCTCGCGCTGTCTCCCTCTCTGCCTCGTGCTGTCTCCCTCTCACCCTCGTACTGTCTCCTTCTCTACATCGCGCTGTTTGTCTCTCTCCCTCGCGCTGACTATCCCTCTCCCTCACCCTGTCTCTCCCTCTCCCTTGCGCTGTCTCTCCCTCTCCTTTGCGCTGTCTCTCCCTGTCCCTTGTGCTGTCTCTCCCAGTCACTTGCGCTGTCTCTCCCTATCCCTTGCGCTGTCTCTCCTTCTCCCTTGCGCTGTCCAAATCCATTGCGCTGTCTCTCTCTCTCCCTCGCGCTGTCTCGCTCTCTCCCTCGCGCTGTCTCTCTCTCTCCCTCGTGCTGTCTCCCTCTCTCCCTTGTGCTGTCTATCTCTCTCCCTTTCCCTTTCTCTCTCTCTACCTCACAGTGTCTCCCTCTCTGCCTCGCGCTGTCTCCCTCTCTGCCCCGCGCTGTCTCCCGCTCTGCCTCGCGCTGTCTCCCTCACTCCCTCGCACTGTCTCCCTCTCTCCCTAGCGCTGTCTCCCTCTCTCCCTCGTGCTGTCTGTCTCTCTCCCTCGTGCTGTCTGTCTCTCTCCCTCGTGCTGTCTGTCTCTCTCCCTCGTGCTGTCTCTCTCTCTCCCTTGCGCTGTCTATCTCTCTCCCTTGCTCTGCCTCTCTCTTTACATTGCGCTGTCTGTCACTCTCCCTTGCGATGTCCCTCTCTGTCCCTTGCGCTGTCTCTCTCTCTGCCTCACACTGTCTCTCTCTCTGCCTTGTGCTGTCTCTCTCTCTCCCTCGCTTTCTCTCTCTCCCTTCCTCGCGCTGTCTCTCTCTCTCTCCCTCGCGCTGTATCTCTCTCTCTCCCTCGCGCTGTATCTCTCTCTCTACCTCGCACTGTCTCTCTTTATCCCTCGTGCTGTCTCTCTCTCCCTTGCACAATCTCTCTCTCCCTCACGCTGTCTCTCTTTCTCTCCCTCGCGCTGTCTCTCTCTCACTCCCTCGCACTGTCTCTCTCTCTCCCTCGCGCTGTCTCTCTC
Source organism: Isurus oxyrinchus (assembly GCA_026770705.1). Taxonomy (NCBI): domain Eukaryota; kingdom Metazoa; phylum Chordata; class Chondrichthyes; order Lamniformes; family Lamnidae; genus Isurus; species Isurus oxyrinchus. The sequence continues at coordinate 26,535 of JANJGN010003164.1, forward strand.
CCTCCCTCATAAAATATCTCCCTCCCTCGCGCTGGCTCTGTCTCTCACCTGCGCTGTCTCTCTCTCTCCCTTGCGATGTCTGTCACTCTCCTTTGTGCTGTCACTCTCTCTCCCTCGCGCTGTCACTCTCTCCCTCGCATTGTCTCTCTCTCTCCCTTGTGCTGTTTCTCTCTCTCCCTTGGGCTTTCACTCTCTCTCCCTCGCGCTGTCTCTCTCTCCCTTGCACTGTCTCTCTCTATCCCTCGTGCTGTCTCTCTCCCTTGCACAGTCTCTCTTTCTCTCCCTCGCGCTGTCTCTCTCTCACTCCCTCGCAATGTCTCTCTCTCTCCCTCACGCTGTCTCTCTCCCTCGCAAAATCTCTCCCTCCCTCGCGCTGGCTCTGTCTCTCACCTGCGCTGTCTCTCTCTCTCCCTTGCGATGTCTGTCACTCTCCCTTGGGCTTTCACTATCTCTCCCTTGCGCTGTCAATCTCTCTCCCTCGCGCTGTCTCTCTCTCCCTTGCACTGTCTCTCTCTCCCCCTCACACTGTCTCTCTCTCCCTTGCATTATCTCCCTCTCCCTCGCGCTGTCTCTCTCTCTCTCCCTTGCACTGCTTCTCTCTCTCCCTTGCGGTGTTTCTCTCTCTACCTTACTCTGTGTGTCTCTCTCTCCCTTTCTCTGTCTCTCTCTCGACATTGCGCTGTCTGTCACTCTCCCTTGCGATGTCCCTCTCTGTCCCTTGCGCTGTCTCTTTCTCTGCCTCACACTGACTCTCTAGCTGCTTTGCGCTTCTCTCTCTCTCCCTTGTGCTGTCTCTCTCTCTCCCTCGCGCTGTCTCCCGTTCTCCCTCACGCTGTCTCCCTCCCTCGCACAGTCTCCCTCTCTCTCTCATGCTGTCTCCCTCTCTCCCTCGCGCTGTCTGCCTCTCAGCCTCGCATTGTCTCCCTCATTGCCTCGCGCTGTCTCCCTCTCTGCCTCGCGCTGTCTCCCTCTCTGCCTCGCGCTGTCTCCCTCTCTGCCTCGCGCTGTCTCCCTCTCTGCCTCGTGCTGTCTCCCTCTCTGCCTCGGGCTGTCTCCCTCTCACCCTCATGCTATCTCCCTCTCTCGCTCGCGCTGTCTCCCTCTCTCCCTCACGCAGACTCCCTCTCTCCCTCCCGCTGTCTCCCTCGTGATGTATCCCTCTCTCCCTCGCACTGTCTACCTCTCTCCCTCGTGCTGTCTCCCTCTCTCCCTCGTGCTGTCTCCCTCTCTCCCTCACGCGGTCTCCCTCTGTCCCTTGCCCTGTCTCCCTCTCTCACTCGCCCTGTCTCCCTCTCTCCCTCGCAATGTCTCCTTCACTACATCGCGCTGTTTGTCTCTCTCCCTCGCGCTGTCATTCTCTCTCCCTCGTGCTGTCTATCTCTCTCCCTTGCCCTTTCTCTCTCTCTCTACATCCATTGCGCTGTCAATCTCTCTCCCTCGCGCTGTCTCTCCCTCTCCTTCGCCCTGTCTCTCCCTCTCCCTTGCGCTGTCTCTCCCTCTCCCTTGCGCTGTCTCTCCCTGTCCCTTGTGCTGTCTCTCCCTGTCACTTGCGCTGTCTCTCCCTATCCCTTGCGCTGTCTCTCCCTCTCCCTTGCGCTGTCCAAATCCATTGCGCTGTCTCTCTCCGTCCCTCGCGCTGTCTCTCTCTCTCCCTCGCGCTGTCTCTCTCTCTCCCTCGCGCTGTCTCCCTCTCTCCCTTGTGCTTTCTATCTCTCTCCCTTTCCCTTTCTCTCTCTCTACCTCACAGTCTCTCCCTCTCTGCCTCACGCTGTCTCCCTCTCTCCCTTGCGCTGTCTCTCTCTCTCCCTTGCTCTGTCTCTCTCTTTACATTGCGCTGTCTGTCACTCTCCCTTGCGATGTCCCTCTCTGTCCCTTGCGCTGTCTCTCTCTCTGCCTCACACTGGCTATCTCTCTGCCTTGCGCTGTCTCTCTCTCCCTTGTGCTGTCTCTCTCTCTCCCTCGCGCTCTCTCTCTCTCTCCCTCACGCTGTCTCTCTCTCTCTCCCTCGCGCTGTATCTCTCTCTCTCCCTCGCGCTGTATCTCTCTCTCTACCTCGCACTGTCTCTCTCTATCCTTCGTGCTGTCTCTCTCTCCCTTGCACAATCTCTCTCTCCCTCACGCTGTCTCTCTTTCTCTCCCTTGCGCTTGTCTCTCTCACTCCCTCGCACTGTCTCTCCCCTCTCCCTTGCACTGTCTCTCCCTCTCCCTTGCGCTGTCTCTCCCAGTCCCTTGTGCTGTCTCTCCCTGTCACTTGCGCTGTCTCTCCCTATCCCTTGCGCTGTCTCTCCCTCTCCCTTGCGCTGTCTCTCCATCTCCCTTGCTCTGTCCAAATCCATAGCGCTGTCTCTCTCTCTCCCTCGCGCTGTCTCTCTCTCTCCGTCGCGCTGTCTCTCTCTCTCCCTCGCGCTGTCTCTCTCTCTCCCTCGCGCTGTCTCCCTCTCTGCCTCGCGCTGTCTCTCTCCCTCCCTCGCAAAATCTCTCCCACCCTCGCGCTGCCTCTGTCTCTCACCTGCACTGTCTCTCTCTCCCTTGCGCCGTCTCTCTCTCTCCCTTGCTCTGTCTCTCTCTTTACATTGCGCTGTCTGTCACTCTCCCTTGCGCTGTCACTCTCTCTCCCTCGCGCTGTCACTCTCTCCCTCGCGCTGTCTCTCTCTCTCCCTTGTGCTGTCCTCTCTCTCTCCCTTGCGCTGTTTCTCTCTCTCCCTTGGGCTTTCACTATCTCTCCCTTGCGCTGTCACTCTCTCTCCCTCGCGCTGTCTCTCTCTCTCCGTCGCGCTGTCTCTCTCTCTCCCTCACGCTGTCTCTCTCTCTCCCTCGCGCTGTCTCCCTCTCTCCCTTGTGCTGTCTATCTCTCTCCCTTTCCCTTTCTCTCTCTCTACCTCACAGTGTCTCCCTCTCTGCCTCGCGCTGTCTCCCTCTCTGCCCCGCACCGTCTCCCGCTCTGCCTCGCGCTGTCTCCCTCACTCCCTCGCACTGTCTCCCTCTCTCCCTAGCGCTGTCTCCCTCTCTCCCTCGTGCTGTCTGTCTCTCTCCCTCGTGCTCTCTGTCTCTCTCCCTCGTGCTGTCTGTCTCTCTCCCTCGTGCTGTCTCTCTCTCTCCCTTGCGCTGTCTATCTCTCTCCCTTGCTCTGCCTCTCTCTTTACATTGCGCTGTCTGTCACTCTCCCTTGCGATGTCCCTCTCTGTCCCTTGCGCTGTCTCTCTCTGCCTCACACTGTCTCTCTCTCTGCCTTGTGCTGTCTCTCTCTCTCCCTCGCTTTCTCTCTCTCTCTTCCTCACGCTGTCTCTCTTTCTCTCCCTCGCGCTGTCTCTCTCTCACTCCCTCGCACTGTCTCTCTCTCTCCCTCGCGCTGTCTCTCTCCCTCCTTCGTAAAATATCTCCCTCCCTCGCGCTGGCTCTGTCTCTCACCTGCGCTGTCTCTCTCTCTCCCTTGCGATGTCTGTCACTCTCCTTTGTGCTGTCACTCTCTCTCCCTCGCGCTGTCACTCTCTCCCTCGCATTGTCTCTCTCTCTCCCTTGTGCTGTTTCTCTCTCTCCCTTGGGCTTTCACTCTCTCTCCCTCGCGCTGTCTCTCTCTCCCTTGCACTGTCTCTCTCTATCCCTCGTGCTGTCTCTCTCCCTTGCACAGTCTCTCTTTCTCTCCCTCGCGCTGTCTCTCTCTCACTCCCTCGCAATGTCTCTCTCTCTCCCTCGCAAAATCTCTCCCACCCTCGCGCCGACTCTGTCTCTCACCTGCACTGTCTCTCTCTCTCCCTTGCGATGTCTGTCACTCTCCCTTGGGCTTTCACTATCTCTCCCTTGCGCTGTCACTCTCTCTCCCTCGCGCTGTCTCTCTCTCCCTTGCACTGTCTCTCTCTCCCCCTCACACTGTCTCTCTCTCCCTTGCATTATCTCCCTCACCCTCGCGCTGTCTCTCTCTCTCTCCCTTGCACTGCTTCTCTCTCTCCCTTGCGGTGTTTCTCTCTCTCCCTTGCTCTGTGTGTCTCTCTCTCCCTTGCGCTGTCTATCTCTCTCCCTTTCTCTGTCTCTCTCTCGACATTGCGCTGTCTGTCACTCTCCCTTGCGATGTCCCTCTCTGTCCCTTGCACTGTCTCTTTCTCTGCCTCACACTGACTCTCTCTCTGCCTTGCGCTGTCTCTCTCTCTCCCTTGTGCTGTCTCTCTCTCTCCCTCGCGCTGTCTCCCATTCTCCCTCACGCAGTCTCCCTCCCTCGCACAGTCTCCCTCTCTCTCTCATGCTGTCTCCCTCTCTCCCTCGCGCTGTCTGCCTCTCAGCCTCGCATTGTCTCCCTCATTGCCTCGCGCTGTCTCCCTCTCTGCCTCGCGCTGTCTCCCTCTCTGCCTCGCGCTGTCTCCCTCTCTGCCTCGCGCTGTCTCCCTCTCTGCCTCGCGCTGTCTCCCTCTCTGCCTCGTGCTGTCTCCCTCTCTGCCTCGGGCTGTCTCCCTCTCTCCCTCATGCTATCTCCCTCTCTCGCTCGCGCTGTCTCCCTCACGCAGACTCCCTCTCTCCCTCACGCTGTCTCCCTCGTGCTGTATCCCTCTCTCCCTCGCACTGTCTACCTCTCTCCCTCGTGCTGTCTCCCTCTCTCCCTCGTGCTGTCTCCCTCTCTCCCTCACGCGGTCTCCCTCTGTCCCTTGCCCTGTCTCCCTCTCTCACTCGCCCTGTCTCCCTCTCTCCCTCGCACTTCTCCTTCACTACATCGCGCTGTTTGTCTCTCTCCCTCGCGCTGTCATTCTCTCTCCCTCGCGCTGTCTATCTCTCTCCCTTGCCCTTTCTCTCTCTCTCTACATCCATTGCGCTGTCTCTCTCTCTCCCTCGCGCTGTCTCTCCCTCTCCTTCGCCCTGTCTCTCCCTCTCCCTTGCGCTGTCTCTCCCTCTCCCTTGCGCTGTCTCTCCCTGTCCCTTGTGCTGTCTCTCCCTGTCACTTGCGCTGTCTCTCCCTATCCCTTGCACTGTCTCTCCCTCTCCCTTGCGCTGTCCAAATCCATTGCGCTGTCTCTCTCCGTCCCTCGCGCTGTCTCTCTCTCTCCCTCGCGCTGTCTCTCTCTCTCCCTCGCGCTGTCTCCCTCTCTCCCTTGTGCTTTCTATCTCTCTCCCTTTCCCTTTCTCTCTCTCTACCTCACAGTCTCTCCCTCTCTGCCTCGCGCTGTCTCCCTCTCTGCCCCGCGCGGTCTTCCGCTCTGCCTCGCGCTGTCTCCCTCACTCCCTCGCACTGTCTCCCTCTCTCCCTCATGCTGTCTCCCTCTCTCCCTCGCGCTGTGTGTCTCTCTCCCTCATGCTGTCTGTCTCTCTCCCTCGTGCTGTCTGTCTCTCTCCCTCGTGCTGTCTGTCTCTCTCCCTCGTGCTGTCTCTCTCTCTCCCTTGCGCTGTCTCTCTCTCTCCCTTGCTCTGTCTCTCTCTTTACATTGCGCTGTCTGTCACTCTCCCTTGCGATGTCCCTCTCTGTCCCTTGCGCTGTCTCTCTCTCTGCCTCACACTGGCTATCTCTCTGCCTTGCGCTGTCTCTCTCTCCCTTGTGCTGTCTCTCTCTCTCCCTCGCGCTCTCTCTCTCTCCCTCACGCTGTCTCTCTCTCTCTCCCTCGCGCTGTATCTCTCTCTCTCCCTCGCGCTGTATCTCTCTCTCTACCTCGCACTGTCTCTCTCTATCCTTCGTGCTGTCTCTCTCTCCCTTGCACAATCTCTCTCTCCCTCACGCTGTCTCTCTTTCTCTCCCTCGCGCTTGTCTATCTCACTCCCTCGCACTGTCTCTCCCTCACCCTTGCGCTGTCTCTCCCTCTCCCTTGCGCTGTCTCTCCCAGTCCCTTGTGCTGTCTCTCCCTGTCACTTGCGCTGTCTCTCCCTATCCCTTGCGCTGTCTCTCCCTCTCCCTTGCGCTGTCTCTCCATCTCCCTTGCTCTGTCCAAATCCATAGCGCTGTCTCTCTCTCTCCCTCGCGCTGTCTCACTCTCTCCGTCGCGCTGTCTCTCTCTCTCTCCCTCGCGCTGTCTCACTGCTTGACGTGCGCTGTCACTCTCTCTCCCTTGCGCTGTCTCTCTCTCCCTCGTGCTCTCTCTCTCTCTCTCCCTCGCGCTGTATCTCTCTCTCTCCCTTGCGCTGTATCTCTCTCTCTACCTCGCACTGTCTCTCTCTATCCCTCGTGCTGTATCTCTCTCCCTTGCACAGTCTCTCTTTCTCTCCCTCGCGCTGTCTCTCTCTCACTCCCTCGCACTGTCTCTATCTCTCCCTCGCGCTGTCTCTCTCCCTCCCTCGTAAAATCTCTCTCTCCCTCGCGCTGGCTCTGTCTCTCACCTGCGCTGTCTCTCTCTCTCTCCCTTTCGATGTCTGTCACTCTCCTGTGCGCTGTCTCTCTCTCGCCCTCGTGCTCTCACTCTCTCCCTTGCGCTCTCTCTCTCTCTTCCTTGCGCTGTTTCTCTCTCTCCCTTGGACTTTCACTCTCTCTCCCTTGCGCTGTCTCTCTCTCTCCCTCGCGCTGTCTCTCTCTCCCTTGCACTGTCTCTCTCTCCCTCGCACTGTCTCTCTCTCCCTCGCACTATCTCTCTCTCCCTCGCGCTGTCTCTCTCACTCTCCCTTGCACTGTGTCTCTCTCTCCCTTGCGGTGTTTCTCTCTCTCCCTTGCTCTGTCTGTCTCTCTCTCCCTTGCGCTTTCTATCTCTCTCCCTTTCTCTGTTTCTCTCGCTACATTGCGCTTTCTGTCACTCTCCCTTGTGATGTCCCTCTCTGTCCCTTGCGCTGTCTCTTTCTCTGCCTCGCACTGACTCTCTCTCTGCCTTGCGCTGTCTCTCTCTCTCCCTTGTGCTGTCTCCCTCTCTCCCTCGCGCTGTCTCTCTCTCACTCACGCAGACTCCCTCCCTCCCTCGCGCTCTCTCCCTCGTGCTGTATCCCTCTCTCCCTCGCACTGTCTACCTCTCTCCCTCGTGCTGTCTCCCTCTCTCCCTCGTGCTGTCTCCCTCTCTGCCTCGCGCTGTCTCCCACTGTCCCTTGCCCTGTCTCCCTCTCTCACTCGCCGTGTCTCACTCTCTCCCTCGCACTGTCTCCTTCTCTACATCGCACTGTTTGTCTCTCTCCCTCGCGCTGTCATTCTCTCTCCCTCGCGCTGTTTATCTCTCTACCTTGCCCTTTCTCTCTCTCTCTACGTCCATTGCGCTGTCTCTCTCTCTCTCCCTCGCGCTGTCTCTCCCTCTCCCTCGCCCTGTCTCTCCCTCTCCCTTGTGCTGTCTCTCTCTCTCTCCATTGTGCTGTCTCTCCCTGTCCCTTGTGCTGTCTCTCCCTATCCCTTGCGCTGTCTCTCCCTCTCCCTTGCGCTGTCTCTCTCTCTCCCTTGTGCTGTCCAAATCCATTGCGCTGTTTCTCTCTCTCCCTCGCGCTGTCTCTCTCTCTCCCTCACGCTGTCTCTCTCTCTCCCTCGCGCTGTCTCCCTCTCTCCCTCGTGCTGTCTATCTCTCTCCCTTTCCCTTCTCTCTCTCTACCTCACAGTGTCTCCCTCTCTGCCTCGCGCTGTCTCCCTCTCTGCCCTGCGCTGCCTCCCGTTCTGCCTCACGCTGTCTCCCTCTCTCCCTTGCACTGTCTCCCTCTCTCCCTCACGCTGTCTCCCTCTCTCCTTCACGCTGTCTCCCTCTCTCCCTCGCATTGTCTGTCTCTCTCCCTCACGTTGTCTGTCTCTCTCCCTCGCGCTGTCTGTCTCTCTCCCTCGTACTGTCTGTCTCTCTCCCTCATGCTGTCTGTTCTCTCCCTCGTGCTGTCTGTCTCTCTCCCTCGCGCTGTCTGTCTCTCTCCCTCGCCCTTTCTCTCTCTACCTCGCGCCTTCTCTCTCTCCCTCACGCTGTCTCTCTCTCTCCCTCGTTGCTGTCTCTCTCTCTCCCTCGCGCTGTCTCACTGCTTGACGTGCGCTGTCACTCTCTCTACCTTGCGCTTTCTCTCTCTCCCTCGTGCTGTCTCTCTCTCTCTCCCTTGCGCTGTCTCTCTCTATCTCTCCCTCACGCTGTATCTCTCTCTCTCCCTTGCGCTGTATCTCTCTCTCGACCTCGCACTGACTCTCTCTATCCCTCGTGCTGTCTCTCTCTCCCTTGCACAGTCTCTTTTTCTCTCCCTCGCGCTGTCTCTCTCTCACTCCCTCACACTGTCTCTCTCTCTCCCTCGCGCTGTCTCTCTCTCTCCCTTGCGCTGTTTCTCTCTCTCCCTTGGACTTTCACTCTCTTTCCCTTGCGCTGCCACTCTCTCTCCCTCGCGCTGTCTCTCTCTCCCTTGCACTGTCTCTCTCTCCCTCGCACTGTCTCTCTCTCCCTCGCGCTGTCTCTCTCTCTCTCCCTTGCACTGTTTCTCTCTCTCCCTTGCGGTGTTTCTCTCTCTCCCTTGCTCGGTCTGTCTCTCTCTCCTTTGCGCTGTCTATCTCTCTCCCTTTCTCTGTCTCTCTCTCTACATTGCGCTTTCTTTCACTCTCCCTTGTGATGTCCCTCTCTGTCCCTTGCGCTGTCTCTTTCTCTGCCTCGCACTGACTCTCTCTCTGCCTTGCGCTGTCTCTCTCTCTCCCTCGCGCTGTCTCCCTTTCTCCCTAATGCTGTCTCCCTCCCTTGCACAGTCTCCCTCTCTACCTCATGCTGTCTCCCTCTCTCCCTCGCGCTGTCTCCCACTCAGCCTCGCATTGTCTCCCTCTCTGCCTCGCGCTGTCTCCCTCTCTGTCTCGCGCTGTCTCCCTCTCTTACCTCGCGCTGTCTCCCTCTCTGCCTCGTGCTGTCTCCCTCTCTGCCTCGTGCTGTCTCCCTCTCTGCCTCGCGCTGTCTCCCTCTCTCCCTAGTGCTATCTCCCTCTCTCGCTCGCGCTGTCTCCCTCTCTCCCTCACGCAGACTCCCTCTCTCCCTCGCACTGTCTCCCTCGTGCTGTATCCCTCTCTCCCTCGCGCTGTCTACCTCTCTCCCTCGTGCTGTCTCCCTCACTCCCTCGTGCTGTCTCCCTCTCTCCCTCGCGCTGTCTCCCTCTGTCCCTTGCCCTGTCTCCCTCTCTCACTCGCCCTGTCTCCCTCTCTCCCTCGCACTGTCTCCTTCTCTACATCGCACTGTTTGTCTCTCTCCCTCGTGCTGTCATTCTCTCTCCCTCGCGCTGTCTATCTCTCTCCCTTGCCCTTTATCTCTCTCTCTACGTCCATTGCACTGTCTCTCTCTCTCCCTCGTGCTGTCTCTCCCTCTCCCTCGCCCTGTCACACCCTCTCCCTTGTGCTGTCTCTCCTTCTCCCTTGCGCTGTCTCTCCCTGTCCCTTGTGCTGTCTCTCCTTGTCACTTGCGCTGTCTCTCCCTATCCCTTGCGCTGTCTCTCCCTCTCCCTTGCGCTGTCTCTCTCTCTCCCTTGCGCTGTCCAAATCCATTGCACTGTCTCTCTCTCTCCCTCGCACTGTCTCTCTCTCTCCCTCGCACTGTCTCCCTCTCTCCCTCGTGCTGTCTATTTGTCTCCCTTTCCCTTTCTCTCTCTCTACCTCACAGTGTCTCCCTCTCTGCCACAAACTGTCTCCCTCTCTGCCCCGCGCTGTCTCCCGTTCTGCCTCGCGCTGTCTACCTCTCTCCCTCGGGCTGTCTCCCTCTCTCCCTCACACTGTCTCCCTTTCTCCCTCGCGCTGTCTGTCTCTCTCCCTCGCGCTGTCTGTCTCTCTCCCTCGTGCTGTCTGTCTCTCTCCCTCGTGCTGTCTGTCTCTCTCCCTCGCGCTGTCTGTCTCTCTCCCTCGTGCTGTCTGTCTCTCTCCCTCGCCCTTTCTCTCTCTCTACCTCGCGCTGTCTCTCTCTCTCCCTGACACTGTCTCTCTCTCTCCCTCGCGCTGTCTCTCTCTCTCCCTCACACTGTCTCTCTCTCTCCCGCGCGCTGTCTCACTGCTTGACATGCGCTGTCAATCTCTCTCCCTTGCGCTTTCTCTCTCTCCCTCGTGCTGTCTCTCTCTCTCTCCCTTGCGCTATCTCTCTCTCTCTCTCCCTCACGCTGTATCTCTCTCTCTCCCTTGCGCTGTATCTCTCTCTCTACCTCGCACTGTCTCTCTCTATCCCTCGTGCTGTCTCTCTCTCCCTTGCACAGTCTCTCTTTCTCTCCCTCACGCTGTCTCTCTCTCACTCCATCGCACTGTCTCTCTCTCTCCCTCGCGCTGTCTCCCTCCCTCGCAAAATCTCTCCCTCCCTCGCGCTGGCTCTGTCTCTCATCTGCGCTGTCTCTCTCTTTCCCTTGCGATGTCTTTCACACTCCCTTGCGCTGTCACTCTCTCTCCCTTGCGCTGTCTCTCTCTCCCTTGCACTGTCTCTCTCTCCCTCGCACTGTATCTCTCTCCCTCGCGCTGTATCTCTCTCCCTCGCACTATCTCTCTCTCCCTCGCGCTGTCTCTCTCTCTCTCCCTTGCTCTGTCTGTCTCTCTCTCCCTTGCGCTGTCTATCTCTCTCCCTTTCTCTGTCTCTCTCTCTACATTGCGCTTTCTGTCACTCTCCCTTGTGATCTCCCTCTCTGTACCTTGCGCTGTCTCTTTCTCTGCCTCGCATTGACTCTCTCTCTGCCTTGCGCTGTCTCCCTCTCTACCTCATGCTGTCTCCCTCTCTCCCTCGTGCTTCTCCCTCTCAGCCTCGCATTGTCTCCCTCTCTGCCTCGTGCTGTCTCCCTCTTTGTCTCGCACTGTCTCCCTCTCTCCCTCGTGTATCACACTCTCTCTCGCTCGCGCTGTCTCCCTCTCTCCCTCACGCAGCCTCCCTCTCTCCCTCGCGCTGTCTCCCTCATGCTGTATCCCTCTCTCCCTCACGCTGTCTACCTCTCTCCCTCGTGCTGTCTCCCTCTCTCCCTCGTGCTGTCTCCCTCTCTCCCTTGCGCTGTCTCCCTCTGTCCCTTGCCCTGTCTGCCTCTCTCACTCGCCCTGTCTCCCTCTCTCCCTCGCACTGTCTCCTTCTCTACATCGCACTCTTTGTCTCTCTCCCTCGCGCTGTCATTCTCTCTCCCTCGCGCTGTCTCTCTCTCTCCCTTGCCCTTTCTCTCTCTCTCTACGTACATTGCGCTGTCTCTCTCTCTCCCTCGTGCTGTCTCTCCCTCTCCCTCGCCCTGTCTCTCCCTCTCCCTTGTGCTGTCTCTCCCTCTCCATTGCGCTGTCTCTCCCTGTCCCTTGTGCTGTCTCTCCCTGTCACTTGCGCTGTCTCTCCCTATCCCTTGCGCTGTCTCTCCCTCTCCCTTGCGCTGTCTCTCTCTCTCCCTTGCGCTGTCCAAATCCATTGCACTGTCTCTCTATCTTCCTCGCGCTGTCTCTCTCTCTCCCTCGCACTGTCTCCCTCTCTCCCTCATGCTGTCTATCTCTCTCCCTTTCCCTTTCTCTCTCTCTACCTCACAGTGTCTCCCTCTCTGTCACGCGCTGACTCCCTCTCTGCCCCGCGCTGTCTCCCGTTCTGCCTCGCGCTGTCTCCCTCACTCCCTCGCACTGTCTCCCTCTCTCCCTCACACTGTCTCCCTCTCTCCCTCGCGGTGTCTGTCTCTCTCCCTCGCGCTATCTGTCTCTCTCCCTCGTGCTGTCTGTCTCTCTCCCTCGTGCTGTCTGTCTCTCTCCCTCGTGCTGTCTGTCTCTCTCCCTCGCGCTGTCTGTCTCTCTCCCTCGTGCTGTCTGTCTCTCTCCCTCGCCCTTTCTCTCTCTCTCCCTCGCACTGTCTCTCTCTCTCCCTCACGCTGTCTCTCTCTCTCCCTTGTGCTGTCTCTCTCTCTCCCTCGTGCTGTCTCACTGCTTGATGTGCGCTGTCACTCTCTCTCCCTTGCGCTGTCTCTCTCTCCCTCGTGCTCTCTCTCTCTCTCTCCCTCGCGCTGTATCTCTCTCTCTCCCTTGCGCTGTATCTCTCTCTCTACCTCGCACTGTCTCTCTCTATCCCTCGTGCTGTATCTCTCTCCCTTGCACAGTCTCTCTTTCTCTCCCTCGCGCTGTCTCTCTCTCACTCCCTCGCACTGTCTCTATCTCTCCCTCGCGCTGTCTCTCTCCCTCCCTCGCAAAATCTCTCTCTCCCTCGCGCTGGCTCTGTCTCTCACCTGCGCTGTCTCTCTCTCTCTCCCTTTCGATGTCTGTCACTCTCCTGTGCGCTGTCTCTCTCTCTCCCTCGTGCTCTCACTCTCTCCCTTGCGCTCTCTCTCTCTCTTCCTTGCGCTGTTTCTCTCTCTCCCTTGGACTTTCACTCTCTCTCCCTTGCGCTGTCTCTCTCTCTCCCTCGCGCTGTCTCTCTCTCCCTTGCACTGTCTCTCTCTCCCTCGCACTGTCTCTCTCTCCCTCGCACTATCTCTCTCTCCCTCGCGCTGTCTCTCTCACTCTCCCTTGCACTGTGTCTCTCTCTCCCTTGCGGTGTTTCTCTCTCTCCCTTGCCTTGTCTGTCTCTCTCTCCCTTGCGCTTTCTATCTCTCTCCCTTTCTCTGTTTCTCTCACTACATTGCGCTTTCTGTCACTCTCCCTTGTGATGTCCCTCTCTGTCCCTTGCTCTGTCTCTTTCTCTGCCTCGCACTGACTCTCTCTCTGCCTTGCGCTGTCTCTCTCTCTCCCTTGTGCTGTCTCCCTCTCTCCCTCGCGCTGTCTCTCTCTCACTCACGCAGACTCCCTCCCTCCCTCGCGCTCTCTCCCTCGTGCTGTATCCCTCTCTCCCTCGCACTGTCTACCTCTCTCCCTCGTGCTGTCTCCCTCTCTCCCTCGTGCTGTCTCCCTCTCTGCCTCGTGCTGTCTCCCTCTGTCCCTTGCCCTGTCTCCCTCTCTCACTCGCCCTGTCTCACTCTCTCCCTCGCACTGTCTCCTTCTCTACATCGCACTGTTTGTCTCTCTCCCTCGCGCTGTCATTCTCTCTCCCTCGCGCTGTTTATCTCTCTACCTTGCCCTTTCTCTCTCTCTCTACATCCATTGCGCTGTCTCTCTCTCTCTCTCTCGCGCTGTCTCTCCCTCACCCTCGCCCTGTCTCTCCCTCTCCCTTGTGCTGTCTCTCTCTCTCTCCATTGTGCTGTCTCTCCCTGTCCCTTGTGCTGTCTCTCCCTATCCCTTGCACTGTCTCTCCCTCTCCCTTGCGCTGTCTCTCTCTCTCCCTTGTGCTGTCCAAATCCATTGCGCTGTTTCTCTCTCTCCCTCGCGCTGTCTCTCTCTCTCCCTCACGCTGTCTCTCTCTCTCCCTTGTGCTGTCTCTCTCTCTCCCTCGTGCTGTCTCACTGCTTGATGTGCGCTGTCACTCTCTCTCCCTTGCGCTGTCTCTCTCTCCCTCGTGCTCTCTCTCTCTCTCTCCCTCGCGCTGTATCTCTCTCTCTCCCTTGCGCTGTATCTCTCTCTCTACCTCGCACTGTCTCTCTCTATCCCTCGTGCTGTATCTCTCTCCCTTGCACAGTCTCTCTTTCTCTCCCTCGCGCTGTCTCTCTCTCACTCCCTCGCACTGTCTCTATCTCTCCCTCGCGCTGTCTCTCTCCCTCCCTCGCAAAATCTCTCTCTCCCTCGCGCTGGCTCTGTCTCTCACCTGCGCTGTCTCTCTCTCTCTCCCTTTCGATGTCTGTCACTCTCCTGTGCGCTGTCTCTCTCTCTCCCTCGTGCTCTCACTCTCTCCCTTGCGCTCTCTCTCTCTCTTCCTTGCGCTGTTTCTCTCTCTCCCTTGGACTTTCACTCTCTCTCCCTTGCGCTGTCTCTCTCTCTCCCTCGCGCTGTCTCTCTCTCCCTTGCACTGTCTCTCTCTCCCTCGCACTGTCTCTCTCTCCCTCGCACTATCTCTCTCTCCCTCGCGCTGTCTCTCTCACTCTCCCTTGCACTGTGTCTCTCTCTCCCTTGCGGTGTTTCTCTCTCTCCCTTGCCTTGTCTGTCTCTCTCTCCCTTGCGCTTTCTATCTCTCTCCCTTTCTCTGTTTCTCTCACTACATTGCGCTTTCTGTCACTCTCCCTTGTGATGTCCCTCTCTGTCCCTTGCTCTGTCTCTTTCTCTGCCTCGCACTGACTCTCTCTCTGCCTTGCGCTGTCTCTCTCTCTCCCTTGTGCTGTCTCCCTCTCTCCCTCGCGCTGTCTCTCTCTCACTCACGCAGACTCCCTCCCTCCCTCGCGCTCTCTCCCTCGTGCTGTATCCCTCTCTCCCTCGCACTGTCTACCTCTCTCCCTCGTGCTGTCTCCCTCTCTCCCTCGTGCTGTCTCCCTCTCTGCCTCGTGCTGTCTCCCTCTGTCCCTTGCCCTGTCGCCCTCTCTCACTCGCCCTGTCTCACTCTCTCCCTCGCACTGTCTCCTTCTCTACATCGCACTGTTTGTCTCTCTCCCTCGCGCTGTCATTCTCTCTCCCTCGCGCTGTTTATCTCTCTACCTTGCCCTTTCTCTCTCTCTCTACATCCATTGCGCTGTCTCTCTCTCTCTCTCTCGCGCTGTCTCTCCCTCACCCTCGCCCTGTCTCTCCCTCTCCCTTGTGCTGTCTCTCTCTCTCTCCATTGTGCTGTCTCTCCCTGTCCCTTGTGCTGTCTCTCCCTATCCCTTGCACTGTCTCTCCCTCTCCCTTGCGCTGTCTCTCTCTCTCCCTTGTGCTGTCCAAATCCATTGCGCTGTTTCTCTCTCTCCCTCGCGCTGTCTCTCTCTCTCCCTCACGCTGTCTCTCTCTCTCCCTCGTGCTGTCTCCCTCTCTCCCTCGTGCTGTCTATCTCTCTCCCTTTCCCTTCTCTCTCTCTACCTCACAGTGTCTCCCTCTCTGCCTCGCGCTGTCTCCCTCTCTGCCCCGCGCTGTCTCCCGTTCTGCCTCACGCTCTCTCCCTCTCTCCCTCGCACTGTCTCCCTCTCTCCCTCACGCTGTCTCCCTCTCTCCCTCGCATTGTCTGTCTCTCTCCCTCACGTTGTCTGTCTCTCTCCCTCGCGCTGTCTGTCTCTCTCCCTCGTACTGTCTGTCTCTATCCCTCGTGCTGTCTGTTCTCTCCCTCGTGCTGTCTGTCTCTCTCCCTCGCGCTGTCTGTCTCTCTCCCTCGTGCTGTCTGTCTCTCTCCCTCGCCCTTTCTCTCTCTACCTCGCGCCTTCTCTCTCTCCCTCACGCTGTCTCTCTCTCTCCCTCGTTGCTGTCTCTCTCTCTCCCTCGCGCTGTCTCACTGCTTGACGTGCGCTGTCACTCTCTCTACCTTGCGCTTTCTCTCTCACCCTCGTGCTGTCTCTCTCTCTCTCCCTTGCGCTGTCTCTCTCTATCTCTCCCTCACGCTGTATCTCTCTCTCTCCCTTGCGCTGTATCTCTCTCTCGACCTCGCACTGACTCTCTCTATCCCTCGTGCTGTCTCCCTCTCCCTTGCACAGTCTCTCTTTCTCTCCCTCGCGCTGTCTCTCTCTCACTCCCTCACACTGTCTCTCTCTCTCCCTCGCGCTGTCTCTCTCTCTCCCTTGCGCTTTTTCTCTCTCTCCCTTGGACTTTCACTCTCTTTCCCTTGCGCTGTCACTCTCTCTCCCTCGCGCTGTCTCTCTCTCTCTCCCTTGCACTGTTTCTCTCTCTCCCTTGCAGTGTTTCTCTCTCTCCCTTGCTCGGTCTGTCTCTCTCTCCCTTGCGCTGTCTATCTCTCTCCCTTTCTCTGTCTCTCTCTCTACACTGCGCTTTCTTTCACTCTCCCTTGTGATGTCCCTCTCTGTCCCTTGCGCTGTCTCTTTCTCTGCCTCGCACTGACTCTCTCTCTGCCTTGCGCTGTCTCTCTCTCTCCCTCGCGCTGTCTCCCTTTCTCCCTAATGCTGTCTCCCTCCCTTGCACAGTCTCCCTCTCTACCTCATGCTGTCTCCCTCTCTCCCTCGCGCTGTCTCCCACTCAGCCTCGCATTGTCTCCCTCTCTGCCTCGCGCTGTCTCCCTCTCTGTCTCGCGCTGTCTCCCTCTCTTACCTCGCGCTGTCTCCCTCTCTCCCTCGCGCTGTCTCCCTCTCTGCCTCGCGCTGTCTCCCTCTCTGCCTCGTGCTGTCTCCCTCTCTGCCTCGCGCTGTCTCCCTCTCTCCCTCGTGCTATCTCCCTCTCTCGCTCGCGCTGTCTCCCTCTCTCCCTCACGCAGACTCCCTCTCTCCCTCGCACTGTCTCCCTCGTGCTGTATCCCTCTCTCCCTCGCGCTATCTACCTCTCTCCCTCGTGCTGTCTCCCTCACTCCCTCGTGCTGTCTCCCTCTCTCCCTCGCGCTGTCTCCCTCTGTCCCTTGCCCTGTCTCCCTCTCTCACTCGCCCTGTCTCCCTCTCTCCCTCGCACTGTCTCCTTCTCTACATCGCACTGTTTGTCTCACTCCCTCGTGCTGTCATTCTCTCTCCCTCGCGCTGTCTATCTCTCTCCCTTGCCCTTTATCTCTCTCTCTACGTCCATTGCGCTGTCTCTCTCTCTCCCTCGTGCTGTCTCTCCCTCTCCCTCGCCCTGTCTCTCCCTCTCCCTTGTGCTGTCTCTCCTTCTCCCTTGCGCTGTCTCTCCCTGTCCCTTGTGCTGTCTCTCCTTGTCACTTGCGCTGTCTCTCCCTATCCCTTGCGCTGTCTCTCCCTCTCCCTTGCGCTGTCTCTCTCTCTCCCTTGCGCTGTCCAAATCCATTGCACTGTCTCTCTCTCTCCCTCGCACTGTCTCTCTCTCTCCCTCGCGCTGTCTCCCTCTCTCCCTCGTGCTGTCTATTTGTCTCCCTTTCCCTTTCTCTCTCTCTACCTCACAGTGTCTCCCTCTCTGCCACAAACTGTCTCCCTCTCTGCCCCGCGCTGTCTCCCGTTCTGCCTCGCGCTGTCTACCTCTCTCCCTCGGGCTGTCTCCCTCTCTCCCTCACACTGTCTCCCTTTCTCCCTCGCGCTGTCTGTCTCTCTCCCTCGCGCTGTCTGTCTCTCTCCCTCGTGCTGTCTGTCTCTCTCCCTCGTGCTGTCTCTCTCTCTCCCTGACACTGTCTCTCTCTCTCCCTCGCGCTTTCTCTCTCTCTCCCTCACACTGTCTCTCTCTCTCCCGCGCGCTGTCTCACTGCTTGACATGCGCTGTCACTCTCTCTCCCTTGCGCTTTCTCTCTCTCCCTCGTGCTGTCTCTCTCTCTCTCCCTTGCGCTATCTCTCTCTCTCTCTCCCTCACGCTGTATCTCTCTCTCTCCCTTGCGCTGTATCTCTCTCTCTACCTCGCACTGTCTCTCTCTATCCCTCGTGCTGTCTCTCTCTCCCTTGCACAGTCTCTCTTTCTCTCCCTCACGCTGTCTCTCTCTCACTCCATCGCACTGTCTCTCTCTCTCCCTCGCGCTGTCTCCCTCCCCTCGCAAAATCTCTCCCTCCCTCGCGCTGGCTCTGTCTCTCATCTGCGCTGTCTCTCTCTCTCCCTTGCGATGTCTTTCACACTCCCCTTGCGCTGTCGCTCTCTCTCCCTTGCGCTGTCTCTCTCTCCCCTTGCACTGTCTCTCTCTCCCTCGCACTGTATCTCTCTCCCTCGCGCTGTATCTCTCTCCCTCGCACTATCTCTCTCTCCCTCGCGCTGTCTCTCTCTCTCTCCCTTGCTCTGTCTGTCTCTCTCTCCCTTGCGCTGTCTATCTCTCTCCCTTTCTCTGTCTCTCTCTCTACATTGCGCTTTCTGTCACTCTCCCTTGTGATCTCCCTCTCTGTACCTTGCGCTGTCTCTTTCTCTGCCTCGCACTGACTCTCTCTCTGCCTTGCGCTGTCTCTCTCTCTACCTCGCGCTGTCTCCCTTTCTCCCTAATGCTCTCTCCCCTCCCTTGCACAGTCTCCCTCTCTACCCTCATGCTGTCTCCCTCTCTCCCTCGTGCTGTCTCCCTCTCAGCCTCGCATTGTCTCCCTCTCTGCCTCGCTCTGTCTCTCTTTCTGTCTCGCGCTGTCTCCCTCTCTTACCTCGCGCTGTCTCCCTCTCTGCCTCGTGCTGTCTCCCTCTTTGTCTCGCACTGTCTCCCTCTCTCCCTCGTGTATCTCACTCTCTCTCGCTCCGCGCTGTCTCCCTCTCTCCCTCACGCAGCCTCCCTCTCTCCCTCGCGCTGTCTCCCTCATGCTGTATCCCTCTCTCCCCTCGCGCTGTCTACCTCTCTCCCTCGTGCTGTCTCCCTCTCTCCCTCGTGCTGTCTCCCTCTCTCCCTTGCGCTGTCTCCCTCTGTCCCTTGCCCTGTCTGCCTCTCTCACTCGCCCTGTCTCCCTCTCTCCCTCGCAATGTCTCCTTCTCTACATCGCACTCTTTGTCTCTCTCCCTCGCGCTGTCATTCTCTCTCCCTCGCGCTGTCTCTCTCTCTCCCTTGCCCTTTCTCTCTCTCTCTACGTACATTGCGCTGTCTCTCTCTCTCCCTCGTGCTGTCTCTCCCTCTCCCTCGCCCTGTCTCTCCCTCTCCCTTGTGCTGTCTCTCCCTCTCCATTGCGCTGTCTCTCCCTGTCCCTTGTGCTGTCTCTCCTTGTCACTTGCGCTGTCTCTCCCTATCCCTTGCGCTGTCTCTCCCTCTCCCTTGCGCTGTCTCTCTCTCTCCCTTGCGCTGTCCAAATCCATTGCACTGTCTCTCTCTCTTCCTCGCGCTGTCTCTCTCTCTCCCTCGCGCTGTCTCCCTCTCTCCCTCATGCTGTCTATCTCTCTCCCTTTCCCTTTCTCTCTCTCTACCTCACAGTGTCTCCCTCTCTGCCACGCGCTGACTCCCTCTCTGCCCCGCGCTGTCTCCCGTTCTGCCTCGCGCTGTCTCCCTCACTCCCTCGCACTGTCTCCCTCTCTCCCTCACACTGTCTCCCTCTCTCCCTCGCGGTGTCTGTCTCTCTCCCCTCGCGCTGTCTGTCTCTCTCCCTCGTGCTGTCTGTCCTCTCTCCCTCGTGCTGTCTGTCTCTCTCCCTCGTGCTGTCTGTCTCTCTCCCTCGCGCTGTCTGTCTCTCTCCCTCGTGCTGTCTGTCTCTCTCCCTCGCCCTTTCTCTCTCTCTACCTCGCGCTGTCTCTCTCTCTCCCCTCACACTGTCTCTCTCTCTCCCTCGTGCTGTCTCTCTCTCTCCCTCGCGCTGTCTCACTGCTTGACGTGCGCTGTCACTCTCTCTCCCTTGCGCTTTCTCTCTCTCCCTCGTGCTGTCTCTCTCTCTCTCCCTTGCGCTGTCTCTCTCTCTCTCTCCCCTCATGCTGTATCTCTCTCTCTCTCCCTTGCGCTGTATCTCTCTCTCTACCTCGCACTGTCTCTCTCTATCCCTCGTGTTGTCTCTCTCTCCCTTGCACAGTCTCTCTTTCTCTCCCTCACACTGTCTCTCTCTCACTCCACCGCACTGTCGCTCACTCTCCCTCGCGCTGTCTCCCTCCCTCGCAAAATCTCTCCCTCCCTCGCGCTGGCTCTGTCTCTCACCTGCGCTGTCTCTCTCTCTCCTTTGCGATGTCTTTCACTCTCCCTTGCGCTGTCACTCTCTCTCCCTCACGCTGTCACTCTCCTCCCTCGCGCTGTCTCTCTCTCTCCCTTGCGCTGTTTCTCTCTCTACCTTGGGCTTTCACTCTCTCTCCCTTGTGCTGTCACTCTCTCTCCCCTTGTGCTGTCTCTCTCTCCCTTGCACTGTATCTCTCTCCCTCGCACTATCTCTCTCTCCCTCGCGCTGTCTCTCTCTCTCTCCCTTGCTCTGTCTGTCTCTCTCTCCCTTGCGCTGTCTATCTCTCTCCCTTTCTCTGTCTCTCTCTCTACATTGCGCTTTCTGTCACTCTCCCTTGTGATGTCCCTCTCTGTCCCTTGCGCTGTCTCTTTCTCTGCCTCGCACTGACTCTCTCTCTGCCTTGCGCTGTCTCTCTCTCTCCCTCGCGCTGTCTCCCTTTCTCCCTAATGCTGTAGCCCTCCCTTGCACAATCTCCCTCTCTACCTCATGCTGTCTCCCTCTCTCCCTCGTGCTGTCTCCCCACTCAGCCTCGCATTGTCTCCCTCTCTGCCTCGCGCTGTCTCCCTCTCTGTCTCGCGCTGTCTCCCTCTCTTACCTCGCGCTGTGTCCCTCTCTGCCTCGCGCTGTCTCCCTCTCTGCCTCATGCTGTCTCCCTCTCTGCCTCGTGCTGTCTCCCTCATTGCCTCGCGCTGTCTCCCTCTCTCCCTCGTGCTATCTCCCTCTCTCGCTCGCGCTGTCTCCCTCTCTCCCTCACGCAGACTCCCTCTCTCCCTCACGCTGTCTCCCTCGTGCTGTATCCCTCTCTCTCTCATGCTGTCTACCTCTCTCCCTCACGCTGTCTACCTCTCTCCCTCGTGCTGTCTCCCCTCTCTCCCCTTGTGCTGTCTCCCTCTCTCCCTCGCGCTGTCTCCCTCTGTCCCTTGCCCTGTCTCCCTCTCTCACTCGCACTGACTCCCTCTCTCCCTCGCACTGTCTCCTTCTCTGCATCGCACTGTTTGTCTCTCTCCCTCGCGCTGTCATTCTCTCTCCCTCGCGCTATCTATCTCCCTTGCCTTTATCTCTCTCTCTACGTCCATTGCGCTGTCTCTCTCTCTCCCTCGTGCTGTCTCTCCCTCTCCCTCGCCCTGTCTCTCCCTCTCCCTTGTGCTGTCTCTCCTTCTCCCTTGCGCTGTCTCTCCCTGTCCCTTGTGCTGTCCTCTCTCTCTCCCTTGCGCTGTCCCAATCCATTGCACTGTCTCTCTCTCTCCCTCGCGCTGTCTCTCTCTCTCCCTCGCGCTTTCTCCCTCTCTCCCTCGTGCTGTCTATCTCTCTCCCCTTTCCCTTCTCTCTCTCTACCTCACAGTGTCTCCCTCTCTGCCACGCGCTGTCTCCCTCTCTGCCCCGCGCTGTCTCCCGTTCTGCCTCGCGCTGTCTCCCTCACCTCCCTCGCACTGTCTCCCTCTCTCCCTCGTGCTGTCTCCCTCTCTCCCTCACACTGTCTCCCCTCTCTCCCTCGCGCTGTCTGTCTCTCTCCCTCGCACTGTCTGTCTCTCTCCCCTCGTGCTGTCTGTCTCTCTCCCTCGTGCTGTCTGTCTCTCTCCCTCGTGCTGTCTGTCTCTCTCCCTCGCGCTGTCTGTCT
Organism: Isurus oxyrinchus; assembly: GCA_026770705.1. Classification (NCBI taxonomy): domain Eukaryota; kingdom Metazoa; phylum Chordata; class Chondrichthyes; order Lamniformes; family Lamnidae; genus Isurus; species Isurus oxyrinchus. Next base: position 47,392 of record JANJGN010003164.1, read on the forward strand.
CTCTCCCTCGTGCTGTCTGTCTCTCTCCCTCGCCCTTTCTCTCTCTCTACCTCACAGTGTCTCTCTCTCTCCCTCGTGCTGTCTCTCTCTCTCCCTCGCGCTGTCTCACTGCTTGACGTGCGCTGTCACTCTCTCTCCCTTGCGCTTTCTCTCTCTCCCTCGTGCTGTCTCTCTCTCTCTCCCTTGCGCTGTCTCTCTCTCTCTCTCCCTCATGCTGTATCTCTCTCTCTCTCCCTTGCGCTGTATCTCTCTCTCTACCTCGCACTGTCTCTCTCTATCCCCTCGTGTTGTCTCTCTCTCCCTTGCACAGTCTCTCTTTCTCTCCCTCACACTGTCTCTCTCTCACTCCACCGCACTGTCGCTCACTCTCCCTCGCGCTGTCTCCCTCCCTCGCAAAATCTCTCCCTCCCTCGCGCTGGCTCTGTCTCTCACCTGCGCTGTCTCTCTCTCTCCCCTTGCGATGTCTTTCACTCTCCCTTGCGCTGTCACTCTCTCTCCCTCGCGCTGTCACTCTCTCCCCTCGCGCTGTCTCTCTCTCTCCCTCGCACTGTATCTCTCTCCCTCGCGCTGTATCTCTCTCCCTCGCACTATCTCTCTCTCCCTCGCGCTGTCTCTCTCTCTCTCCCTTGCTCTGTCTGTCTCTCTCTCCCTTGCGCTGTCTATCTCTCTCCCTTTCTCTGTCTCTCTCTCTACATTGCGCTTTCTGTCACTCTCCCTTGTGATCTCCCTCTCTGTACCTTGCGCTGTCTCTTTCTCTGCCTCGCATTGACTCTCTCTCTGCCTTGCGCTGTCTCCCTCTCTACCTCATGCTGTCTCCCTCTCTCCCTCGTGCTGTCTCCCTCTCAGCCTCGCATTGTCTCCCTCTCTGCCTCGTGCTGTCTCCCTCTTTGTCTCGCACTGTCTCCCTCTCTCCCTCGTGTATCACACTCTCTCTCGCTCGCGCTGTCTCCCTCTCTCCCTCACGCAGCCTCCCTCTCTCCCTCCGCGCTGTCTCCCTCATGCTGTATCCCTCTCTCCCTCACGCTGTCTACCTCTCTCCCTCGTGCTGTCTCCCTCTCTCCCTCGTGCTGTCTCCCTCTCTCCCTTGCGCTGTCTCCCTCTGTCCCTTGCCCTGTCTGCCTCTCTCACTCGCCCTGTCTCCCTCTCTCCCTCGCACTGTCTCCTTCTCTACAATCGCACTCTTTGTCTCTCTCCCTCGCGCTGTCATTCTCTCTCCCTCGCGCTGTCTCTCTCTCTCCCTTGCCCTTTCTCTCTCTCTCTACGTACATTGCGCTGTCTCTCTCTCTCCCTCGTGCTGTCTCTCCCTCTCCCTCACCCTGTCTCCTCCCTCTCCCTTGTGCTGTCTCTCCCTCTCCATTGCGCTGTCTCTCCCTGTCCCTTGTGCTGTCTCTCCCTGTCACTTGCGCTGTCTCTCCCTATCCCTTGCGCTGTCTCTCCCTCTCCCTTGCGCTGTCCTCTCTCTCTCCCTTGCGCTGTCCAAATCCATTGCACTGTCTCTCTCTCTTCCTCGCGCTGTCTCTCTCTCTCCCTCGCACTGTCTCCCTCTCTCCCTCATGCTGTCTATCTCTCTCCCTTTCCCTTTCTCTCTCTCTACCTCACAGTGTCTCCCTCTCTGTCACGCGCTGACTCCCTCTCTGCCCCGCGCTGTCTCCCGTTCTGCCTCGCGCTGTCTCCCTCACTCCCCTCGCACTGTCTCCCTCTCTCCCTCACACTGTCTCCCTCTCTCCCTCGCGGTGTCTGTCTCTCTCCCTCGCGCTATCTGTCTCTCTCCCTCGTGCTGTCTGTCTCTCTCCCTCGTGCTGTCTGTCTCTCTCCCTCGTGCTGTCTGTCTCTCTCCCTCGCGCTGTCTGTCTCTCTCCCTCGTGCTGTCTGTCTCTCTCCCTCGCCCTTTCTCTCTCTCTCCCTCGCACTGTCTCTCTCTCTCCCTCACGCTGTCTCTCTCTCCTCCCTTGTGCTGTCTCTCTCTCTCCCTCGTGCTGTCTCACTGCTTGACGTGCGCTGTCACTCTCTCTCCCTTGCGCTGTCTCTCTCTCCCTCGTGCTCTCTCTCTCTCTCTCCCTCGCGCTGTATCTCTCTCTCTCCCTTGCGCTGTATCTCTCTCTCTACCTCGCACTGTCTCTCTCTATCCCTCGTGCTGTATCTCTCTCCCTTGCACAGTCTCTCTTTCTCTCCCTCGCGCTGTCTCTCTCTCACTCCCTCGCACTGTCTCTATCTCTCCCTCGCGCTGTCTCTCTCCCTCCCTCGCAAAATCTCTCTCTCCCTCGCGCTGGCTCTGTCTCTCACCTGCGCTGTCTCTCTCTCTCTCCCTTTCGATGTCTGTCACTCTCCTGTGCGCTGTCTCTCTCTCCCTCGTGCTCTCACTCTCTCCCTTGCACTCTCTCTCTCTCTTCCTTGCGCTGTTTCTCTCTCTCCCTTGGACTTTCACTCTCTCTCCCTTGCGCTGTCTCTCTCTCTCCCTCGCGCTGTCTCTCTCTCCCTTGCACTGTCTCTCTCTCCCTCGCACTGTCTCTCTCTCCCTCGCACTATCTCTCTCTCCCTCGCGCTGTCTCTCTCACTCTCCCTTGCACTGTGTCCTCTCTCTCCCTTGCGGTGTTTCTCTCTCTCCCTTGCCTTGTCTGTCTCTCTCTCCCTTGCGCTTTCTATCTCTCTCCCTTTCTCTGTTTCTCTCACTACATTGCGCTTTCTGTCACTCTCCCTTGTGATGTCCCTCTCTGTCCCTTGCTCTGTCTCTTTCTCTGCCTCGCACTGACTCTCTCTCTGCCTTGCGCTGTCTCTCTCTCT